>JAUKNK010000527.1:0-2500 GCA_030765055.1 Mantis religiosa | reverse complement strand
AATAATAATAATATAATAATAATAATAATAATAATAATAATAATAATAATAATAATAATAATAATATAATAATAATAATAATAATAATAATAATAATAATAATAATAATAATAATAGTAATAATAATAATATTAATAATAATAATAGTAATAATAATAGTAATAATAATAGTAATATAATAATAGTAATAATAATAGTAATAATAATAATAGTAATAATAATAATAGTAATAATAATAGTAATATAATAGTAGTAATAATAATAGTAGTAATAATAATAGTAGTAATAATAATAGTAGTAATAATAATAGTAGTAATAATAATAGTAGTAATAATAATAGTAGTAATAATAATAGTAGTAATAATAATAGTAGTAATAATAACAGTAGTAATAATAATAGTAGTAATAATAATAGTAGTAATAATAATAGTAGTAATAATAATAGTAGTAATAATAATAGTAGTAATAATAATAGTAGTAATAATAATAGTAGTAATAATAATAGTAGTAATAATAATAGTAGTAATAATAATAGTAGTAATAATAATAGTAGTAATAATAATAGTAGTAATAATAATAGTAGTAATAATAAGAGTAGTAATAATAAGAGTAGTAATAATAATAGTAGTAATAATAATAGTAGTAATAATAATAGTAATAATAATAATAGTAATAATAATAATAGTAATAATAATAATAGTAATAATAATAATAGTAATAATAATAGTATAAATAATAATAGTATAAATAATAGTATAAAATAAATAGTATAATAATAATAGTAATAATAATAGTAATAATAATAATAGTAATAATAATAGTAATAATAATAATAGTAATAGTAATAATAATAATAGTAATAATAATAATAGTAATAATAATAATAATAGTAATCATAATAATAGTAATCATAATAATAGTAATAATAATAATAGTAATAATAATAATAGTAATAATAATAATAGTAATAATAATAATAGTAATAATAGTAATAGTAATAATAGTAATAGTAATAATAGTAATAGTAATAATAGTATAGTAATAATAGTAATAGTAATAATAGTAATAGTAAATAATAGTAATAGTAATAATAGTAATAGTAATAATAGTAATAGTAATAATAGTAATAGTAATAATAGTAATAGTAATAATAGTAATAGTAATAATAGTAATAGTAATAATAGTAATAGTAATAATAGTAATAGTAATAATAGAATAGTAATAATAGTAATAGTAATAATAGTAATAGTAATAATAGTAATAGTAATAATAGTAATAGTAATAATAGTAATAGTAATAATAGTAATAGTAATAATAGTAATAGTAATAATAGTAATAGATAATAATAGTAATAGTAATAATAGTAATAGTAATAATAGTAATAGTAATAATAGTAATAGTAATAATAGTAATAGTAATAATAGTAAGAGTAATAATAGTAAGAGTAATAATAGTAAGAGTAATAATAGTAAGAGTAATAATAGTAAGAGTAAATAATAGTAAGAGTAATAATAGTAAGAGTAATAATAATAGTAAGAGTAATAATAGTAAGAATAATAATAGTAAGAATAATAATAGTAAGAATAATAATAGTAAGAATAATAATAGTAAGAATAATAAATAATAGTAAGAATAATAATAGTAAATAATAGTAATAATAATAGTAGTAATAATAATAGTAGTAATAATAATAGTAGTAATAATAATTAGTAATAATAATAGTAGTAATAATAATAGTAGTAATAATAATAGTAGTATAATAATAGTAGTATAATAATAGTAGTAATAATAATAGTAGTAATAATAATAGTAGTAATAATAATAGTAGTAATAATAATAGTAGTAATAATAATAGTAGTAATAATAATAGTAGTAATAATAATAGTAAGTAATAATAATAGTAGTAATAGTAATAGTAGTAATAGTAATAGTAGTAATAGTAATAGTAGTAATAGTATAGTAGTAATAGTAATAGTAGTAATAGTAATAGTAGTAATAGTAATAGTAGTAATAGTAATAGTAGTAATAGTAATAGTAGTAATAGTAATAGTAGTAATAGTAATAGTAGTAATAGTAATTAGTAGTAATAGTAATAGTAGTAATAGTAATAGTAGTAATAGTAATAGTAGTAATAGTAATAGTAGTAATAGTAATAGTAGTAATAGTAATAGTAGTAATAGTAATAGTAGTAATAGTAATAGTAGTAATAGTAATAGTAGTAATAGTAATAGTAGTAATAGTAATAGTAGTAATAGTAATAGTAAGTAAGTAGTAATAGTAATAGTAGTAATAGTAATAGTAGTAATAGTAATAGTAGTAATAGTAATAGTAGTAATAGTAATAGTAGTAATAGTAATAGTAGTAATAGTAATAGTAGTAATAGGTAATAGTAGTAAAGAGTAATAGTAGTAAGAGTAATAGTAGTAAGAAGTAATAGTAGTAAGAGTAATAGTAGTAAGAGTAATAGTAGTAAGAGTAATAGTAGTAAGAGTAATAGTAG
>JAUKNK010000526.1:17500-26755 GCA_030765055.1 Mantis religiosa | reverse complement strand
TAAGTCGATGAAACAGGGAAAAATTAGCAGGAACGAGGCTAAGGATGTGTTTTTCTTTATCAAACGAACACCAATGATGCGTATTTCACATTTTTCAAAAAAACTTTTTTTCGGTCCGAAAAAAGTTAAAGTCCAACTCCGAGCGAAAATTTTCTAAGTCCAGCCGCGTAGTACATGGGAGAACTACCACTTTCGGAGCAAACTGCCACTTAGAGAGGGACAAATTTGCGAAAGCGAACCTTAGGATGTGTTTGCCTTATCAAACGAATGCCACCCATGCATGTTTCACTTTTTTCAAAAAACATTTTTTTCACTTCGATAAAAATTTTTCTAAGTCCAACTCCGAGCGAAAAATTTCTAAGTCCCCGGGGCTTTCGTCTCTTGACCATGCCGGCAGTTGAGGCCTCGCCGCCCGAGGGCAAGAATTGTCGTCTTGTAGGTGTGGTGCAACGCGCCATCGAAAAACGGGGAAATTTGCCAAAATTGTTCTTGGGATGTGTTTCCCCTTTCTAAAAGAATGCCTCCGATGTATATTCATGTTTTTAAAAAAATTATTTTTGCAAAATATCGAAACTTTTTCTAAGTCCAAATCGGCGCAAAAAGTCAATGAAACAGGGCCAAATTAGCAGAAACTAGGCTAAAGATTTGTTTTCTTTATCAAACGAACACCAATGATGCATATTTCACATTTTAAAAAAAACTTTTTTTTCGGTCCGAAAAAAGATAAAGTCCAACTCCGAGCGAAAATTTTCTAAGTCCAGCCGCGTAGTACATGGGAGAACTACCACTTTCGGGGCAAACTGCCACTTAAAGGGGGACAAATTTGCGAAAGCGAACCTTAGGATGTGTTTGCCTCATCAAACGAATGCCACCCATGCATGTTTCTCTTTTTTCAAAAAACATTTTTTTCACTTCGATCAAAATTTTTCAAAGTCCAACTCCGAGCGAAAAATTTCTAAGTCCCCGGAATTGTCGTCTTGTAGGTGTGGTGCAACGCGCCATCGAAAAACGGGAAAATTTGCCAAAATTGTTCTTGGGATGTGTTTCCCTTTCTAAAAGAATGCCTCCGATGTATATTTCATGTTTTTTAAAAAAATTATTTTTGCAAAATATCGAACTTTTTCTAAGTCCAAATCGGCGCAAAAAGTCAATGAACAGGGCCAAATTAGCAGAAACTAGGCTAAAGATGTGTTTTCTTTATCAAACGAACACACAATGATGCATATTTCACATTTTTCAAAAAAAATTTTTTTCCGGTCCGAAAAAAGTTAAACTCCAACTCCGAGCGAAAATTTTCTAAGTCCAGCCGCGTAGTACATGGGAGAACTACCACTTTCGGAGCAAACTGCCACTTAAAGAGGGACAAATTTGCGAAAGCGAACCTTAGGATGTGTTTGCCTTATCAAACGAATGCCACCCATGCATGTTTCACTTTTTTCAAAAAACATTTTTTTCACTTCGATCAAAATATTTCTAAGTCCAACTCCGAGCGAAAAATTTCTAAGTCCAGCATGGGGGAAGGTTCACTTTCTGTGCAAACCGCTAGTGAAAGAGGGGACAAATAGCAAAAACGATTCCTGGGACGAGTTTTCCCTGCTAAGCGCATGCCTGTGATGTATATTTCGTGCTTTTAAAAAAATGAATTTCTCTAAAAATCGAAAAATTTTTCTGACTCCAAATCTATGCAAAGCGCCAGTGAAAGAGGGACTAATTAGCAAAAACAGAAGTTAGGATGCGTTTCCGTTATCTAACGAATACCAAGGATGCATGTTTCACATTAATCAAAAGACTTTTTTCGGTCTGATAACAATTTTTCAAAGTCCAACTCCGAGCGAAATTTTTCAAAGTCCAGCATGGGGGGAACGACCACTTGCGGTGCAAACCGCTTGCGAGAGAGCGACAAATTAGCAAAGACGAATCTTGGGAAGAGTTTCTTCTTCCAAATGAATGCCTGCGATGTATATTTCGTGTTTCTAAAAAAGTTATTTTTGCCCAAAATTGAAACCTTTTCTACGTCCAAATCGGTGTAAAGCGCCAGAGAAAGAGGGACAAATTAGCATAAACGATTATTGGGACGAGTTTCCCCTTCTAAACGAATGCCTGTGATGTATATTTCGTGTTTTAAAAAAATTATTTTTGCCCAAAATCGAAGCTCTTTCTAAGGTTACGGAGGGAGGGTTACGGAGAGACGGTCGCGGAAGTGCTAAGTGGAGGTGAGCTAAAACTCGAAGCTCGGCCTCAGGTAGGTTAACTTTTATTGCATCACCCCTCCCCGACCTCCTTTGCGCCCAAGTGTTAAGGTTTCCCCCAAGGGAGGGTACGGAGAGACGGTCGCGGAGTGCTAGGTGGAGGTGAGCTAAAACTCGAAGTTCGGCGCCTCGTAGGAAAAGTAATGTTGCTGCGTACACATTGCCAAGCAGGTGAACATGTTTGGGGATTCCTGGGCCCAGTTTTCTTTAATTAACAAACGGTCGTGTTTAACTTGCGATTGACGTTAACCTTTGGCACACTGCGTTTCCTTTATTAAACGAATACCAATGAAGCATGTTTCACATTTATGAAAAAAACTTTTTTTCACTCACTTGTGCTCAAATATAGCTCGGCACATTTACCCCCTAACCTTAATTGCAGTCTTTAAGATCGTTAACATTTATAAAGGACGTTTGCAGTAAATGAAGTGCGGGAAGCACATGCACTAATTGAGATTCCAGATACTGCTTTGGCCGACCTCCCCACTCCTTCAGATATTTCAAAGAGGTGAAGTTTGGGGCAATGCTTAATTATTCAAATTACCACAGGATTATTTTAGCCGTGCTATTATCGATTTAGCCTTTTCGAGAGCAGCTCCCGAATGTCAAGACGTAAAATATGTTGAAAATGCAGAATATAGTTGCTTAGAGTGCATGTATAATAAATGGAACAGGCAAACATAGGCATACTCTGCTATTTGCTACATACATTCGGCACACCTTAAATAATTGCCAGTCTTCCGTCTCGAGCAAGAGCTCACCCCATTGGTCGGCAGAGACCGTTTTCAATGGCGGCAGGAGGTGGGAACGATTTGCTACAGTCATTGTCATTGGTCCACCACCCGCCATTAGTCGATCGGGCCGCCACCTGTCGTCACCGGCGCCAATTACGACAATCGATCAAGTGACAGTAGTTTCGAAACACACACCAGGGGCAGTTGAGTGCCAAAAGCCGGACCTCGCCCGAGTCTAGTTTGGATGCTAGAATAATGTTTAGAAACCTCCATAATTAACGAAAAGCTTCGAGTGTTAAGGTTTCCCCGCAAGAGAGGGTGCGGAGAGACCGTCGCGGAGTGCTACGTGGAGGTGAGCTAAAACTCGAAGTTCGGCCCCAGGTAGGGTAGCTAGTATTGCATTACCACTCCCCGGCTCTCTTGCGCCCAAGCGTTAAGGTTTCCCCCAACGGAGGGTACGGAGAGACCGTCGCGGAGTGCTACGTGGAGGTGAGCTAAAACTCGAAGCTCGGCCCCAGGTAGGGTAACTAGTATTGCATTACCACTCCCCGGCTCTCTTGCGCCCAAGCGTTAAGGTTTCCCCCAACGGAGGGGTACGGAGAGACCGTCGCGGAGTGCTAGGTGGAGGTGAGCTAAAACTCGAAGTTCGGCCCCAGGTAGGGTAGCTAGTATTGCATTACCACTCCCCGGCTCTCTTGCGCCCAAGCGTTAAGGTTTCCCCCAACGTAGGGTACGGAGAGACCGTCGCGGAGTGCTACGTGGAGGTGAGCTAAAACTCGAAGCTCGGCCTCAGGTAGGTTAACTTTTATTGCATCACCCCTCCCCGACCTCCTTTGCGCCCAAGTGTTAAGGTTTCCCCCAAGGGAGGGTACGGAGAGACGGTCGCGGAGTGCTAAGTGGAGGTGAGCTAAAACTCGAAGCTCGGCCTCAGGTAGGTTAACTTTTATTGCATCACCCCTCCCCGACCTCCTTTGCGCCCAAGTGTTAAGGTTTCCCCCCAAGGGAGGGTACGGAGAGACGGCCGCGGAAGTGCTAGGTGGAGGTGAGCTAAAACTCGAAGTTCGGCGCCTCGTAGGAAAAGTAATGTTGCTGCGTACACATTGCCAAGCAGGTGAACATGTTTGGGGATTCCTGGGCCCAGTTTTCTTTAATTCACAAACGGTCGTGTTTAACTTGCGATTGACGTTAACCTTTGGCACACTGCGTTTCCTTTATTAAACGAATACCAATGAAGCATGTTTCACATTTATGAAAAAAACTTTTTTTCACTCACTTGTGCTCAAATATAGCTCGGCACATTTACCCCTAACCTTAATTGCAGTCCTTTAAGATCGTTAACATTTATAAAGGACGTTTGCAGTAAATGTAGTGCGGGAAGCACATGCACTAATTGAGATTCCAGATACTGCTTTGGCCGACCTCCCCACTCCCTCAGATATTTCAAAGAGGTGAAGTTTGGGCAATGCTTAATTATTCAAATTACCACAGGATTATTTTAGCCGTGCTATTATCGATTTAGCCTTTTCGAGAGCAGCTCCCGAATGTCAAGACGTAAAATATGTTGAAAATGCAGAATATAGTTGCTTAGAGTGCATGTATAATAAATGGAACAGGCAAACATAGGCATACTCTGCTATTTGCTACATACATTCGGCACACCTTAAATAATTGCCAGTCTTCCGTCTCGAGCAAGAGCTCACCCCATTGGTCGGCAGAGACCGTTTTCAATGGCGGCAGGAGGTGGGAACGATTTGCTACAGTCATTGTCATTGGTCCACCACCCGCCATTAGTCGATCGGGCCGCCACCTGTCGTCACCGGCGCCAATTACGACAATCGATCAAGTGACAGTAGTTTCGAAAACACACACCAGGGGCAGTTGAGTGCCAAAAGCCGGACCTCGCCCGAGTCTAGTTTGGATGCTAGAATAATGTTTAGAAACCTCCATAATTAACGAAAAGCTTCGAGTGTTAAGGTTTCCCCGCAAGGGAGGGTACGGAGAGCTACGCTACGCGGAGTGCTACGTGGAGGTGAGCTAAAACTCGAAGTTCGGCCCCAGGTAGGGTAACTAGTATTGCATTACCCCTCCCCGGCCTCTCTTGCGCCCAAGTGTTAAGGTTTCCCCCAAGGGAGGGTCCGGAGAGACGGTCGCGGAGTGCTAGGTGGAGGTGAGCTAAAACTCGAAGTTCGGCCCCAGGTAGGGTAGCTAGTATTGCATTACCACTCCCCGGCTTTCTTGCGCCCAAGCGTTAAGGTTTCCCCCAACGGAGGGTACGGAGAGACCGTCGCGGAGTGCTACGTGGAGGTGAGCTAAAACTCGAAGCTCGGCCTCAGGTAGGTTAACTTTTATTGCATCACCCCTCCCCGACCTCCTTTTGCGCCCAAGTGTTAAGGTTTCCCCCAAGGGAGGGTACGGAGAGACGGTCGCGGAGTGCTAAGTGGAGGTGAGCTAAAACTCGAAGCTCGGCCTCAGGTAGGTTAACTTTTATTGCATCACCCCTCCCCGACCTCCTTTGCGCCCAAGTGTTAAGGTTTCCCCCAAGGGAGGGTACGGAGAGACGGTCGCGGAGTGCTAGGTGGAGGTGAGCTAAAACTCGAAGTTCGGCGCCTCGTAGGAAAAGTAATGTTGCTGCGTACACATTGCCAAGCAGGTGAACATGTTTGGGGATTCCTGGGCCCAGTTTTCTTTAATTAACAAACGGTCGTGTTTAACTTGCGATTGACGTTAACCTTTGGCACACTGCGTTTCCTTTATTAAACGAATACCAATGAAGCATGTTTCACATTTATGAAAAAAACTTTTTTTCACTCACTTGTGCTCAAATATAGCTCGGCACATTTACCCCTAACCTTAATTGCAGTCTTTAAGATCGTTAACATTTATAAAGGACGTTTGCAGTAAATGAAGTGCGGGAAGCACATGCACTAATTGAGATTCCAGATACTGCTTTGGCCGACCTCCCCACTCCTTCAGATATTTCAAAGAGGTGAAGTTTGGGCAATGCTTAATTATTCAAATTACCACAGGATTATTTTAGCCGTGCTATTATCGATTTAGCCTTTTCGAGAGCAGCTCCCCGAATGTCAAGACGTAAAATATGTTGAAAATGCAGAATATAGTTGCTTAGAGTGCATGTATAATAAATGGAACAGGCAAACATAGGCATACTCTGCTATTTGCTACATACATTCGGCACACCTTAAATAATTGCCAGTCTTCCGTCTCGAGCAAGAGCTCACCCCATTGGTCGGCAGAGACCGTTTTCAATGGCGGCAGGAGGTGGGAACGATTTGCTACAGTCATTGTCATTGGTCCCACCACCCGCCATTAGTCGATCGGGCCGCCACCTGTCGTCACCGGCGCCAATTACGACAATCGATCAAGTGACAGTAGTTTCGAAAACACACACCAGGGGCAGTTGAGTGCCAAAAGCCGGACCTCGCCCGAGTCTAGTTTGGATGCTAGAATAATGTTTAGAAACCTCCATAATTAACGAAAAGCTTCGAGTGTTAAGGTTTCCCCGCAAGGGAGGGTACGGAGAGCTACGCTACGCGGAGTGCTACGTGGAGGTGAGCTAAAACTCGAAGTTCGGCCCCAGGTAGGGTAACTAGTATTGCATTACCCCTCCCCGGCCTCTCTTGCGCCCAAGTGTTAAGGTTTCCCCCAAGGGAGGGTCCGGAGAGACGGTCGCGGAGTGCTAGGTGGAGGTGAGCTAAAACTCGAAGTTCGGCGCCTCGTAGGAAAAGTAATGTTTCTGCGTACGCATTGCCAAGCAAGCGAACATGTTTGGGGATTCCAGGGCCCAGTTTTCTTTAATTAACAAACGGTCGTGTTTAACTTGCGATCGACGTTAATCTGTGGCACACTGGTCGTAAGAATGCATTGTGCAAACTCGCTCGGATGACCTCGACCAAGAGGTGAACGCTACTTGCAAGGAAGTAGCCAAGGGTGACGTAATCCTGAGTCATCGCTCTGGTGTGATGGCTTCCATCCAGCGGTCACGTGATCAATCAGTTTGAATTATAACGGCCCAGGCAGCCGACGCGTACGGACGCCAGGGCTGCGTTTCTCGTTCTTTTCACTTTGTCTTTCACTTTGTTTGAGTTAGGAGAGAAAGGAGGCGAGAGGAGGAGAGTGCTGAGAGCTCAGAAGCAGCCGACGTAACATGCCGAGAAATTCTGCCCGCTAAAAAGCTAATTCGGCGTGGCTTGTTTACCAAAGTTATGTAATTACTAATTACTGGAACTTCCTTCCTAGATAAGAGACTATTTTTATTAGTAGCGTACGGACTCTCACAATGTTTTCCCCTTTTTTACAGCAGTTCGGCACGAGGACGGCAGCCGGAGTTAGCAGAGGGAGGAGGCAAGAGGAGGAAGGCAGCCGACGTAACGCGCTGAGAAATTCTTCCCGCCAAAAGCTAATATGGGCGTGGCACGTTAGTTAAGTAATAACTAATTACTGGAACTTCCTTCCTAGACACGAGACTATTTTTATTAGTAGCGTACGGACTCTCACAATGTTTTCCTTTCTTTTTCAGCAGTTCAGAACGAGGACCGCAAAGTCTACCGAAGGCGCCATGATGGGGAGAAGTCGCCCGGGCCGACAACCTGCACCTGGGGAATTATGGAAATTCGGGATCACAGGAGCCATGCCTGGCCTACGTCCACTGCGCAGAACTAAATCTACAGTCCGAAAACACACACAACACCAGCCTGGGACCCCGACAGATGACTCCGAGCCTCTTCCACCCCGACAAGACGCCAGAAGCACGACGAGTTCAAACGTGTTCGTGTGCTAGGTGCATAAAGTATGCGTGTGCCATCTCTAGGATGCTAGGAAAGTTATAGGAGCCCGGAAAGGCCAAAAAATGATAGAGGTGAGATTGGGCGTCGAAAATCGGGTGAAAAATGTTATACACGTCTTGTAAGATGTTGTGGCTACAGAAAGAGCGAGTGAGAAAGTGCCTCTGAATTCGAGTGATGTTCCACGTCTAAAAAAATGATTAAAGTGCCAAAGTTCGGAAAAGAGCAGATAATGAATGCGCCCACAAGTGCAAAAGGTCATACAAGTGAAATGGAAATGTTCTAGGTCGAAACAGAGCGAGTGAGAGAGTGCCTCTGAATTCGAGTGATATTCCACGTCTAAAAAAATGACTAAAGTGCCAAAGTTCGGAAAAGAGCAAATAATGAATGCGCCCACAAGTGCAAAAGGTCATACAAGTGAAATGGAAATGTTCTAGGTCGAAACAGAGCGAGTGAGAGAGTGCCTCTGAAGTCGAGTTATATTCCACGTCTAAAAAAGTGATTAAAGTGCCAAAGTTCGGAAAAGCGCAAATAATGAATGCGCCCACAAGTGCAAAAGGTCATACAAGTGAAATGGAAATGTTCTAGGTCGAAACAGAGCGAGTGAGAAAGTGCCTCTAGTGGTGCGAGTGATGTTACACGTCTATAAACGCGCACAAAAAGTGTTTGTGAAATGGGCTAAAATAATTGAAGTGCAAAAGGTCGTACAAGTGAAAAAAAAAATGTTGTAGATCGAAACAGCGAGTGAAAGGTGCAAACAAAAAGTGTGTGAAACATTAAAAGTCCAGCGAGGCTAGAATGAGCGAAATATTGCCAGTGTGATTAATTCAAAAAGTGTTTGTGAAATGGGCTAAAATAATTGAAGTGCAAAAGGTCTTACAAGTGAAAAAAAAATGTTGTAGGTCGAAACAGCGAGTGAAAGGTGCAAAGAAAAAGTGTGTGAAACATTCAAAGTCCAGCGAGGCTAGAATGAGCGAAATATTGCCAGTGTGATTAATTCAAAAAGTGTTTGTGAAATGGGCTAAAATAATTGAGGTGCAAAAGGTCATACAAGTGAAAAAAAAATGTTGTAGGTCGAAACAGCGAGTGAAAGGTGCAAAGAAAAAGTGTGTGAAACATTCAAAGTCCAGCGAGGCTAGAATGAGCGAAATATTGCCAGTGTGATTAATTCAAAAAGTGTTTGTGAAATGGGCTAAAATAATTGAAGTGCAAAAGGTCATACAAGTGAAAAAAAAATGTTGTAGGTCGAAACAGCGAGTGAAAGGTGCAAAGAAAAAGTGTGTGAAAAATTCAAAGTCCAGCGAGGCTAGAATGAGCGAAATATTGCCAGTGTGATTAATTCAAAAAGTGTTTGTGAAATGGGCTAAAATAATTGAAGTGCAAAAGGTCTTACAAGTGAAAAAAAAAAGTTGTAGGTCGAAACAGCGAGTGAAAGGTGCAAAGAAAAAGTGTGTGAAACATTCAAAGTCC
>JAUKNK010000526.1:0-7500 GCA_030765055.1 Mantis religiosa | reverse complement strand
CGTTATAAGTTTACATCTCAACACTCAACTACCAGACAATGTGCGGGATACCGCCATTCTGAGCTGTTCGAGATAACACCATTCACTCGGACTCTAGAGAGTTCAGCGCTTAAAAATAACAGTGTGTCGCATATGACCTTATCGTGAGACAGGGGGCCGCGACATAGCTGTGAAGTTGTTGATAGCACGGAGCGACAACTACCATGTTTTCCGTCAATTCTTGGTGCACTATGCTCCGCATATAGTCACCACTAGTGGTAAGGCACCTAGATTCACCGTCAAAATCCTTGCCTTCCTTACTTGAGTCATTCTAGGAGAGGGCGCCTAGCTCTACCTTCAGATCCGTCCCTCTTACATATAGCCTAGACGCCCCAAACCACGATGCTGCACGCCTCCCGAGCGGCACGGCCGGCCGGCCGGAGCGAGCGCGGCTGGCGAGAGGCTGCCGGCCGCTGCGTAACACATCTAAACAGGGCCTCAAAACACTCTGCTTATATCTCCGTATATAACACGAAATTTACAAAGATACACACACGAAGGTCTTGCCATTAAGACGGCATGCCGTACATATGTTTTTCATATTCCTAAAAAATTATTTTTTTTCCGGAGACAAAAATTTTTCTAAGTCCCCCGGGAGTTTGCCTCGGAACCATGCCGGCAGTTGAGGCCTCGCCGCCCGAGGGCCGGAAAGGTCGTTTTCCCGGCTCGGTGCAACGCGCCATCGAAAAACGGGGAAATTTGCCAAAATCGTTCTTGGGATGTGTTTCCCTTTCTAAAAGAATGCCTCCGATGTATATCTCATGTTTTTAAAAAAATTATTTTTGCAAAATATCGAAACTTTTTCTAAGTCCAATCGGCCTAATGAAACAGGGACAACTTAGCAAAAACGAGGCTAAGGATGTGTTTTCTTTATCAAACGAACACCAATGATGCATATTTCACATTTTTGAAAAAAACTTTTTTCGGTCCGAAAAAAGTTAAAGTCCACCTCCGAGCGAAAATTTTCCAAGTCCAGCCGCGTAGTACATGGGCAAACTACCACTTTCGGAGCAAAGTGCTACTTAAAGGGGGACAAATTTGCAAAAGCGAACCTTAGGATCTGTTTGCCTTATCAAACGAATGCCACCGATGCATGTTTCACCTTTTTCAAAAAACATTTTTTTCACTTCGATCAAAATTTTACTAAGTCCAACTCCGAGCGAAAAATTTCTAAGTCCCCGGGGCTTTCGTCTCCTGACCATGCCGGCAGTTGAGGCCTCGCCGCCCGGGGGCCGGAATTGTCGTCTTGTAGGTGTGGTTCAACGCGCCATCGAAAAACGGGGAAATTTGCCAAAATCGTTCTTGGGGTGTGTTTCCCTTTCTAAAAGAATGCCTCCGATGTATATTCATGTTTTTAAAAAAATTATTTTTGCAAAATATCGAAATTTTTCTAAGTCCAAATCGGCGCAAAAAGTCAATGAAACAGGGCCAAATTAGCAGGAACGAGGCTAACGATGTGTTTTCTTTATCAAACGAACACCATTGATGCATATTTCACATTTTTCAGAAAAACTTTTTTTCGGTCCGAAAAAAGTTAAAGTCCAACTCCGAGCGAAAATTTTCTAAGTCCAGCCGCGTAGTACATGGGCAAACTACCACTTTCGGAGCAAAGTGCTACTTAAAGGGGGACAAATTTGCAAAAGCGAACCTTAGGATCTGTTTGCCTTATCAAACGAATGCCACCGATGCATGTTTCACCTTTTTCAAAAAACATTTTTTTCACTTCGATCAAAATTTTTCTAAGTCCAACTCCGAGCGAAAAATTTCTAAGTCCCGGGGCTTTCGTCTCCTGACCATGCCGGCAGTTGAGGCCTCGCCGCCCGAGGGCCGGAATTGTCGTCTTGTAGGTGTGGGCAACGCGCCATCGAAAAACGGGGAAATTTGCCAAAATTGTTCTTGGGATGTGTTTCCCTTTCTAAAAGAATGCCTCCGATGTATATTTCATGTTTTTAAAAAAATTATTTTTGCAAAATATCGAAACTTTTTCTAAGTCCAAATCGGCGCAAAAAGTCAATGAAACAGGCCAAATTAGCAGGAACGAGGCTAACGATGTGTTTTCTTTATCAAACGAACACCATTGATGCATATTTCACATTTTTCAGAAAAACTTTTTTTCGGTCCGAAAAAAGTTAAAGTCCAACTCCGAGCGAAAATTTTCTAAGTCCAGCCGCGTAGTACATGGGCAAACTACCACTTCGGAGCAAAGTGCTACTTAAAGGGGGACAAATTTGCAAAAGCGAACCTTAGATCTGTTTGCCTTATCAAACGACTGCCACCGATGCATGTTTCACCTTTTTCAAAAACATTTTTTTTCACTTCGATCAAATTTTTCTAAGTCCAACTCCGAGCGAAAAATTTCTAAGTCCCCGGGGCTTTCGTCTCCTGACCATGCCGGCAGTTGAGGCCTCGCCGCCCGAGGGCCGGAATTGTCGTCTTGTAGGTGTGGGGCAACGCGCCATCGAAAAACGGGGAAATTTGCCAAAATTGTTCTTGGGATGTGTTTCCCTTTCTAAAAGAATGCCTCCGATGTATATTTCATGTTTTAAAAAAATTATTTTTGCAAAATATCGAAAATTTTTCTAAGTCCAAATCGGCGCAAAAAGTCAATGAAACAGGGCCAAATTAGCAGGAACGAGGCTAACGATGTGTTTTCTTTATCAAACGAACACCATTGATGCATATTTCACATTTTTCAGAAAAACTTTTTTTCGGTCCGAAAAAAGTTAAAGTCCAACTCCGAGCGAAAATTTTCTAAGTCCAGCCGCGTAAGTACATGGGCAAACTACCACTTTCGGAGCAAAGTGCTACTTAAAGGGGGGACAAATTTGCAAAAGCGAACCTTAGGATCTGTTTGCCTTATCAAACGAATGCCACCGATGCATGTTTCACCTTTTTCAAAAAACATTTTTTTCACTTCGATCAAAATTTTTCTAAGTCCAACTCCGAGCGAAAAATTTCTAAGTCCCCGGGGCTTTCGTCTCCTGACCATGCCGGCAGTTGAGGCCTCGCCGCCCGAGGCCGGAATTGTCGTCTTGTAGGTGTGGTGCAACGCGCCATCGAAAAACGGGGAAATTTGCCAAAATTGTTCTTGGGATGTGTTTCCCTTTCTAAAAGAATGCCTCCGATGTATATTTCATGTTTTTAAAAAATTATTTTTGCAAAATATCGAAACTTTTTCTAAGTCCAAATCGGCGCAAAAAGTCAATGAAACAGGGCCAAATTAGCAGGAACGAGGCTAACGATGTGTTTTCTTTATCAAACGAACACCATTGATGCATATTTCACATTTTTCAGAAAAACTTTTTTTCGGTCCGAAAAAAGTTAAAGTCCAACTCCGAGCGAAAATTTTCTAAGTCCAGCCGCGTAGTACATGGGCAAACTACCACTTTCGGAGCAAAGTGCTACTTAAAGGGGGACAAATTTGCAAAAGCGAACCTTAGGATCTGTTTGCCTTATCAAACGAATGCCACCGATGCATGTTTCACCTTTTTCAAAAAACATTTTTTTCACTTCGATCAAAATTTTTCTAAGTCCAACTCCGAGCGAAAAATTTCTAAGTCCCCGGGGCTTTCGTCTCCTGACCATGCCGGCAGTTGAGGCCTCGCCGCCCGAGGGCCGGAATTGTCGTCTTGTAGGTGTGGTGCAACGCGCCATCGAAAAACGGGGAAATTTGCCAAAATTGTTCTTGGGATGTGTTTCCCTTTCTAAAAGAATGCCTCCGATGTATATTTCATGTTTTTAAAAAAATTATTTTTGCAAAATATCGAAACTTTTTCTAAGTCCAAATCGGCGCAAAAAGTCAATGAAACAGGGCCAAATTAGCAGGAACGAGGCTAAGGATGTGTTTTTCTTTATCAACGAACACCATTGATGCATATTTCACATTTTTCAGAAAAACTTTTTTTCGGTCCGAAAAAAGTTAAAGTCCAACTCCGAGCGAAAATTTTCTAAGTCCAGCCGCGTAGTACATGGGCAAACTACCACTTTCGGAGCAAAGTGCTACTTAAAGGGGGACAAATTTGCAAAAGCGAACCTTAGGATCTGTTTGCCTTATCAAACGAATGCCACCGATGCATGTTTCACCTTTTTCAAAAAACATTTTTTTCACTTCGATCAAAATTTTTCTAAGTCCAACTCCGAGCGAAAAATTTCTAAGTCCCCGGGGCTTTCGTCTCCTGACCATGCCGGCAGTTGAGGCCTCGCCGCCCGAGGGCCGGAATTGTCGTCTTGTAGGTGTGGTGCAACGCGCCATCGAAAAACGGGGAAATTTGCCAAAATTGTTCTTGGGATGTTTTTCCCTTTCTAAAAGAATGCCTCCGATGTATATTTCATGTTTTTAAAAAAATTATTTTTGCAAAATATAGAAACTTTTTCTAAGTCCAAATCGGCGCAAAAAGTCAATGAAACAGGGCCAAATTAGCAAAAACGAGGCTAAGGATGCGTTTTCTTTATCAAACGAACACCAATGATGCATATTTCACATTTTTGAAAAAAACTTTTTTTCGGTCCGAAAAAGTTAAAGTCCACCTCCGAGCGAAAATTTTCTAAGTCCAGCCGCGTAGTACATGGGCAAACTACCACTTTCGGAGCAAAGTGCTACTTAAAGGGGGACAAATTTGCAAAAGCGAACCTTAGGATCTGTTTGCCTTATCAAACGAATGCCACGATGCATGTTTCACCTTTTTCAAAAACATTTTTTTCACTTCGATCAAAATTTTACTAAGTCCAACTCCGAGCGAAAAATTTCTAAGTCCCCGGGGCTTTCGTCTCCTGACCATGCCGGCAGTTGAGGCCTCGCCGCCCGGGGGCCGGAATTGTCGTCTTGTAGGTGTGGTTGCAACGCGCCAATCGAAAAACGGGGAAATTTGCCAAAATCGTTCTTGGGGCGTGTTTCCCTTTCTAAAAGAATGCCTCCGATGTATATTTCATGTTTTTAAAAAAATTATTTTGCAAAATATCGAAACTTTTTCTAAGTCCAAATCGGAGCCAAAAGTCAATGAAACAGGGCCAAATTAGCAGCAACGAGGCTAAGGATGTGTTTCCTTTATCAAACGAACACCAATGATGCATATTTCACATTTTTCAAAAAAAACTTTTTTTCGGTCCGAAAAAGTTAAAGTCCAACTCCGAGCGAAATTTTCTAAGTCCAGCCGCGTAGTACATGGAGAACTACCACTTTCGGAGCAAAGTGCTACTTAAAGGGGGACAAATTTGCAAAAGCGAAGCTTAGGATCTGTTTCGCCTTATCAAACGAATGCCACCGATGCATGTTTCACCTTTTTCAAAAAACATTTTTTTCACTTCGATCAAAATTTTTCTAAGTCCAACTCCGAGCGAAAAATTTCTAAGTCCCCGGGGCTTTCGTCTCCTGACCATGCCGGCAGTTGAGGCCTCGCCGCCCGAGGGCCGCAATTGTCGTCTTGTAGGTGTGGTGCAACGCGCCATCGAAAAACGGGGAAATTTGCCAAAATTGTTCTGGGATGTGTTTCCCTTTCTAAAAGAATGCCTCCGATGTATATTTCATGTTTTTAAAAAAATTATTTTTGCAAAATATCGAAACTTTTTCTAAGTCCAAATCGGCGCAAAAAGTCAATGAAACAGGGCCAAATTAGCAGAAACTAGGCTAAAGAATGTGTTTTCTTTATCAAACGAACACCAATGATGCATATTTCACATTTTTGAAAAAAACTTTTTTTCGGTCCGAAAAAAGTTAAAGTCCAACTCCGAGCGAAAATTTTCTAAGTCCAGCCGCGTAGTCCATGGGAGAACTACCACTTTCGGAGCAAACTGCCACTTAAAGAGGGACAAATTTGCGAAAGCGAACCTTAGGATGTGTTGCCTTATCAAACGAATGCCACCCATGCATGTTTCACTTTTTTCAAAAACATTTTTTCACTTCGATCAAAATTTTTCTAAGTCCAACTCCGAGCGAAAAATTTCTAAGTCCAGCATGGGGGAAGGTTCACTTTCTGTGCAAACCGCTAGTGAAAGAGGGACAAATTAGCAAAAACGAGCCCTGGGACGAGTTTTCCCTGCTAAGCGCATGCCTGTGATAATTTTTACTAAAAATCGAAAATTTTTCTGACTCCAAATCTGTGCAAAGCGCCAGTGAAAGAAGGACAAATTAGCAAAAACGGAACTTAGTATGCGTTATCCTTATCTAACGAATTCCAAAGATGCATGTTTCACATTAATCAAAAAAACTTTTTTCGGTCCGATAAAATTTTTCAAAGTCCAACTCCGAGCGAAATTCTTCAAAGTCCAGCCTGGGGAACGACCACCTGCGGTGCAAATCGCTTGCGAGAGAGGGACAAATTAGCAAAGACGAGTCTTGGGAAGAGTTTCTTCTTCCAAAAGAATGCCTGTGATGTATATTTCGTGTTTTTAAAAAAGTTATTTTTGCCAAAATCGAAGCTCTTTCTAAGTCCAAATCGGTAAAAAGCGCTAGTGAAAGAGGGACAAACTTGCAAAAACGGAACTTGGGATGCGCTTCCTTATTAAACGAATACCAATGATGCAATTTTCACCTTTATGAAAAAACTTTTTTCACTCCGATAAAAATTTTTCAAAGTCCAACTCCGAGCGAAAGTGTTAAGGTTTCCCCCAAGGGAGAGACCGTCGCGGAGTGCGGTCTGGAGGTGAGCCAAAACTCGAAGTTCGGCGCCGCGTAGGAAAAGTAATGTTCCTGGGTACGCATTGCCAAGTAAGTGAACATGTTTGTGGATTCCTGGGCCAGTTTTCTTTAATTAACAAACGGTCGTGTTTATCATGCGATTGACGTTAATCTTTGGCACACTGGTCGTAAGAAAGCATTGTGCAAACTCGCTCGGATGACCTCGACCAAGAGGTGAACGCTACTTGCAAGGAAGTAGCCAAGGGTGACGTAATCGTGAGTCATCGCGCTGGTGTTATTGCGCATCGCTTCCATACAGTTTGAAACATAACGGCTAGAGAGGCCAAGCCGGACGCACGCGAGGGCTGCGCTTCTCCTTGTTTTCAACGAGAAATTCTTCCCGCCAAAAGCTAATTCGGCGTGGCTACTCTGCCAAGTTATGTAATTACTAATTACTGGAACTTCCTAGATATGAGATTATTTTTATTAGTAGCGTACGGACTCTCACATGTTTTCCTTTCTTTTTCAGCAGTTCAAGAACAAGGACCGCAAAGTCTACCGAAGGCGCCATGATGGGGAGAACTCGCACGGCCGACAACCTGCACCTGGAGAACAACGGGAATTCAGGGATCACAGGAGCCACGCCTGGCTTACGTCCACTTCGCAGAACTAAATCTACAGTCCGAAACACACACAACACCAGCCTGGGACCCGCCAGGTGATTCAGCCTCTTCCACTACGACAAGACGCCAGAAGCACGACGAGTTCAAACGTGTTCGTGTGCTAGGTGCAGAAAGTTTTCTGCGAGTGAGAAGTGCCTCTTAATTCGAGTGATATTCCACGTCTAA
>JAUKNK010000525.1:0-271672 GCA_030765055.1 Mantis religiosa | reverse complement strand
AGAGAGAGAGAGAGAGAGAGAGTAAGAGAGAGAGAGAGAGAGAGAGAGAGAGAGAGAGAGAGAGAGAGAGAGAAGAGAGAGAGAGAGAGAGAGAGAGAGAGAGAGAAGATATTGTAGCTAACACCGGAAAGGGGGTGTAACATTCAGAGGTAGGTTACTTAGGTTTATTAAACCCAAAGTTCGTATAAAAGCCAAGTTATTATTTGAAATGAAACAACAGGTCGAAAGGTGGCCTTGGCCTAATGAAATACAACCAAACTTACCTTAAATATTCCTAGTAGGCTCCCAGATGTGCCAGTTCAACGCTTGCGATGACAGTCGTGACGATTTTTGACCACTTCGTTAACTGATCACGGACACTTAACTCACCATAGACTGCCCATCATCCGCATAACTGCGCTTGTTGACCTACATTGGGCCAGCTTAAATACTTTGGTTTTCGAAATGTAAGCGTTGTATTATCGGAATTCCAGGCTTGAACTACTTTCAACACATTTTGTAACATGTCATAATCTAGCCGGTGGAGGTTCAATTCCTACCACGACCGTTACAATATGATAAAGGATTTATTTCGAGATAGGATGCTCTATGCTGCAGGCTGCTGGCAGGTCTGGATGTTCTATGAGGTCTGGATGCTGTAAGAAGCTTGCTGCTATGTATCCCTCGGTTCTGATATCGCTGTCGTAAAGTCGGGTTGCATGACAACTTTTCCAGTGAACAGTTTTGTTCAGTAGGTAATTGCTTCAGCTTATTCGTAATGCATATGCAACGCATAGCCATCTTTAAAGCAAGTTATTGATTTTTTTGTATTATTTACTAAAAGTCTTTGTGGTAAAATGCTCCGTTCAGTCCAATTTTCAGCCATTTTCAGCCTCCTCTCCGATCACCTCTATACCTCTGACTGCCCTCACACATCCTTGCCCACCGCACGATGCGCCTCCTTTAATTTAAAATACGAGGGATGTTCAATAAACTATGACCATAATTTTTTACGGTCATAGCTTTTCGCACTAAATTCAACCTTATTACATTCTGTTACCTTAAAGTGAAACAAACACGCCGTAGTAGTTTCATTGTTGGTACTCTTGTTCCCGCCTGTGAGAACCAAGCAAGTTCAGACACGTTTAGTATCGCCTACCGCAGCAATGGAGGTAACACGCGAGGATCAATATGCGGCTTTGAAGTTCTGCTTTCGTCTCAACAAATCTACACTTGAGGCCCATACAATGTTACAGGAGGCCTACGGAGATTCTGTTCTTCCCTACAGCACAGCTCAAAGGTGGTTTAAAATGTTTAAAGAGGGGAGACAATCAATTTCAAAGAAAGGTGCACCCGGTGCTCCAGTTACTGCCCTATGGAAGAAAACATCAATACTGCTCCTGCCATTGTGAGAGAGGATCGACGAATTACCTTAAGAGAACTTTCTGAGGTACTGAACATTTCATTGGGTGGCAGCCACACGTTGGTGACAAAAAAATTACACATGAGACGTGCTTGTGCGCGATGGGTTGCACGACTGTTCATTCCCGAAGAAAAGAACATTCGCATGCATTTCTGCATGCAGTTAAAGTTGATGTTAGAGGAAGATCCGGAGTTTCTTTCAAACTTAACCACTGCTGATGAAACTTGGTTATATTATTTTGATCCTGAGAGCAAACAGCAAAGCTCAGTGAGGAAATCTCCATCACCAACCCCCAAAAAGCAAAAGTGGTTGCTTCTGCTGGAAAAGTTATGGCCATCTCATTTTTTGGTATCCTTGGATGGTTTATCAGCATGTTTCACCCGCACACACATCAGTAACTGGATAATATTAGAGGGATGTCCTGAGAACATTGAAAGTCCATATGAGGCACAAAATACCACATTTTCGTGAATCAGGCTGGATGCTGGATGCTGCACCATGATAATGCGCGGCCATATATTGCCAAAGTTGTTGCTAATTATCTTGCAAAAATCAACGTGAGGTGCATCCCTCACCCTCCTTATAGTCTGGATTTAGCCCCATGCTACGTTTTTTCTATTCCCTAACTTGAAGACACGTCTTTGTGGGAGCCATTATCCATCAGAAGTAGTGCTGAAGGCTGCGGAGGCGATTATGAAAGATCTCTCAAAAATGGTTTCCAGGATGTCTTTGAAGACTGGCAGAAACGCCAGAACAGGTGCATCGCATTCAGGGGAGACTAGTTTGAGAATGACCATCAAAATTATGAGGATGAGTAAAGGTACGTTGTCAAAAGGGGTTGTGATCATTCTTTATTGAACACCCTTCGTATATAAATTAAAATATGCTACTTCAATACGCAGACTAGTTTTTAGTTGTTCCAATGCTTCAAAATAAGAGGTGAAATGGTTGAGTGATAGGGCCATATAATTCTTTTGACTTGTAACGGAAAGATGATATGAAATAGTACAACATTTCCAAAAGCTCCTTGATAGGGTTAACTCACCTGCTAATATATAATTAACTGCCTTTGATGGTCTCCTGCTCTGCCTAAGTGCTACACATCGTTGTCAATTTCCTTAGCCCTATTTTATTTTACTGTATTTACATGTATCACCTCTTTCGTCCCAGATATAACCTTCCAACGGTAGGGACATTACTTAGAAGAATTGCAACAAAAATATTCAGTGTGTAGATTGCTGTAAATGGCCACCTAAAGGAAAAGGTGTAGCGGAAGGAACAGATATGTTTGCATATACCTAGAGATAGATTCACATACATAGAGTACTATGTTGGGATAATTTCCTAACGTTATCTATTGCTTTTTACAGTATTTAATAGCCTTCACTCTATCATCTATCATTCAAGGAAAGAAGTTCCTTGCTGATTCATGTTTATAATATAAATTATTTCAATGGAAGGTTTACAGATAAAATTAGTATCTAATTGTTTTACAGGAATATCAGTCCCACACATTTCAAATTTGTATTCCTCAACATGCATCGCAAAGATGTGGAATAAGTTATTTAATTTTTGAGCTAGCACTGTATAAACGAGGTCCTATTCACTTGTTGACACACTACAACTTATCTGTTTACCTCAATGACGTGCCTCCAGTTTCCAGCTGACGAGCTTACTTCCTCTTTAAGACACAAATTTTATAACTCAATAGCTAAAGGCAACATTCTAATAGAATATGGAAGAACTCTCGTTGGTAATTACTGACACAATTCGTAGAGGTTGGGATTTTATTGAGCTGTTAAACTACAGAGTGCCTCACAAAGAAGCAGGGAATTTGTATTGACAGACACCTGGAAAAACGTCACAATTGAAACCATCCAGAATGCCATCCGATGTGTGTTCAACGTCTACGATCCTGCATGGAATCCAAAAGAAATCAGTTTGAGCACGTCCATTGATTATGAACATTGGAGGGATGGTGTCAGTAAAATAAAAATGAAAATGCTTATCCAACTCACATTACAGAATCTAAGAAATCTACTGCTTTTTTGTGGGGCACCCTGTAAAATAAATACAAGAAGTGATCTTTCCCATTATGAGTTTTATTTTGTAAATCAACAAACTTTGACAGACATAATGATTGAGACGGAGATTTATTTAAGAGTACTTCATAATTTTGTACTCACATACACTTACTTTAAATACTTTGTACACTCGCTCTACATCTTCTTACTTTTTTCTTCTTGTTTACAGTTTCTATCAATTGGGGAAAATTAATGTACTCTTAACGATTTTCATGTAAGCGTCTCTCCTCTGTGTTAAAAGTTTATTAACAATCATAGTAATTGAATCTTAAATATCGTAATATTACTGGAATGCTAACAATCGTAAAATATGTTTACATACTTAAACATTCTTACATGGAACACATATTAACATATTCATACGAATTATATATCTAAAATTATATAATCCGTTTACAATTGCGTGCATATAAAACATATTAATCCTTAAATTGTCACATGTGTTCATACATATTTATGTCTTCACAATATTTTTCATTGCAAATCAATATTTTCTTATTTCGTTTTAAATTGTAGTTTGAGGTATTTACAGCTTATTCAATCTTCATTTCTGCAGTAACCATCACAAATCTTTGATACTTTTAAAAATATTTCATTGCTCTTGGCAAAACTGATTTTACAAATGGAGTTTTAAAATGAGTGATTAATAGTTGAGATTTAAAATGCATAAATGAATATAACGGTGCCTGAAAGGTCTGCCAGTTCCCTTGGATTTCTGTTTTACAATTTTAGCAAGGTTATTAAGTTATATACAACGTTTTTGATGAACAACTGCTTCAGTTACCCCTATTCCGGCCAAAAACTTGATATCCAGATATTTTCAGAAATAACGGTTTTGAAGCGAGATTTGTGGAGAGATTTAACTTTTAATATCACGTCCATTGAAGCTACATCTACTTAATTACATCATCATTTGCAAGAAATCATCAAAGCAGTAATCCATTACGTGTTACGTACAAATCGGTTGCCCCGCTGAAACTTTTATGCATCAAATTGGTTAAATCACATGCAACTTTTCTTATGATGAAGTAGCTTTTCTGTGATTGTCTCATGGAACAAAGATAAATATGTTCAAGCAACAGATATGAAGTTTTTAATGTCTTTAGCAGGCTGTATTCTAAATTGTATAAAGTAAATAAATACAAACAATGAATTCAGCAAAGAATTATATCTAAGTAAGACTTAGATATTTTCGTATTAAATGAAAAGTTAATGTATATGTGTACTTAGAACATGTTCAACACAACGTAATAAGGCAAGCAGATAAGCTTTTCACTTGTTGAAGCAACATTAAATGGATACTTTAAGCTTCATTCTGCTCCTCCATTTACTTTAGCAATTATAGCAAAAGTTTCAGTCTTACGCTACCTTTGCATAGCTAAAAATGTTCCAAAATATAAACCACATGGTCAGAGGGACCAAGAAAGACCAGTGAAGGCATAGAATGGTCAATGTAAGCCACTGTTTTGTCTATCATTTATCATCTACTTCTTTTACTTTCCATAAGAAGTGCATTTCATCAAAAATTCAATCTAGAAATTTCACTAGAATTACGCCTTTTGGGACTCCCTGAATAAAAATAAGAATCCACGTCTGTGTGTGAACGTGATACATACAAAAGAAACAGTAGGTTAAGTATGAAACCTGGAATTTAATCTCAGCGTCTTCCAAGGAAGCGAAAAGGGTATTTGTAAGTTTATCCTTAAAATCTACAGTTTTTAGAATATGTAGACTTTCTAAAACTAGCTCTATGAAATTCTGTTAAAATAACGTAAGTTGAAGATACTTTCATCACAAATGAAATGTAATATTTTGAATGTTCTGGCAATAGTTTCTGAAGAATCTCTTCACTCTGCTTTACTTTTATATAATCAGTAAACTGTAAGAGATCCACAAAATATCACTGCACAAAAAAACGTGGACTTCGCTGGAGCACTCATTTTCTGTCAAATTCAATTTTGCAAAGTTAACCTTGTTATGCAAACGGAATGTCGTCTCAAAGCCATCTGATAGGATTAGGACTTCAAATATTTTATTAACCTTTAAGCCTACTGTACTTTCCTTTTCTTATTGTGTATACGTATAAGTAAACTTATAGTAAACCCTTTCTAGAACTATTTTGTCTAAGTGGGTAGAAGAATATGCTTTTTAAACAATGGTTCAGTGAAGAGTGGGTAGGGAAGATAAAGCATCGTGTCTTTTATTATATAATATATTGATGATGTGCAATGAATCCACGTATGCGTACGTCTTTCTGACGGAATAAAACAGGTTTAATAGCTAGTGATGTAGTGCTGTCTAATTTGTCTTGCAATTGAATCTAAAAGTACGTAGAATATGCGACAAAACTTTCATGGAATAGCGGCCTGTGTCACCAAACTACCAATAAACTTTGGGACAGGAAATACCATGTTAACATTTCTGCTTGACGTGATTAAGAGTTCTAATTCGTAACAGACCGTTATTCAGCTCAACGGTTCAATTATTTCTAACAATGATGCATTTGTAAATGTTGCATTAGAATGCAGTGAGGTATTTATAATCGTGAACATATTTTAACTTGATCCAACTTCTCTAGTGCTAGCAGAAGGCAATGAACACAATTCTACGATAGAGTGTTTGGTTGCACATAATACATCGCCCACAGGATGGAAGTTTCGTTGTGTTTGTATAACATTTACAATAGTATACCAGATAATGATGGATTGTGGGGAATAAGAGTACTCAAGACCCCAGAATTTCCTCCAAAAAGGTTTGAAAAGGATGTACATATCTGTGTTTTCGTTATCATAAACCACATAAAGAAGTGGAAACGTAGTGGATGATATTAATTCTGGTTTATGGACTCGGTGTGATACATTGGATATTGGAAAATCAACTATTCGTATGCTACAAGTGACCATGTGCAAAGTGAAACAGTAGAACTTAAACACCACACATTCGGGCCATTCTTTGAGGAAATTATTAAGGGCATTTAAAGTCTCTTCGAGCACCAACTCAAGCACTGAGGTGCTGCACACTCGCCTCGGCCTGCACTTCGAGGAGAAAGCCGAGGTTTTTGCAGACTGTCTGGCAGAAAAATTCACAGAGAACCCTACGACGAACCCCGAGTTAGAACGGGAAGTCCAGACATGGGTACAGAACTGGCTGGCGCAGAGGCATGAGCAACACTTGCCCTTCAGAACACCGCAGGAATTCTACAAGCTTATTAGGAAGCTACCTAATGGGAAAGCCGCCGGCCCGGACACGGTGACTAATGAGGAACTCAAGCATCTCCCGAGGAAAGCCCTGGTGCAACTTACGAAAATGTTCAATGCCTGTTTGCGGCAAAATTATTTCCCGGACACTTGGATAAGAGCCAAGATAATAATGCTCCCGAAGCATGGGAAAAGCACCAGGCAGCCTCAGAAATACCGCCCCATTAGTCTGCTGTCTAATATTTGTAAATTGCTCGAGAAAATAATTTTCGTTCGACTCCAAAATCAAATTTCGTTGATTGGCATTTCTAACTCGCAATTTGGCTTTAGAAAAAGACACTCAACAGATGACGTCACCGAGCAATTTAGCAATGGGGCTTCAACGTTGGCGCTACTTTTGGACGTAGAAGGTGCATTCGATCGGTGCTGGCACAACGCCTGATTTACAAACTATCCCGAGGGTTTCACGGCCTCCAAAATTCTCTACCATTGCTGCATAATTTCTTAGAAAATCGGCGCTTCTACGTCCAAGTGGGTCGCTCCTCCTCAAAGGAGAGAGTGATGCAGGCTTTCATACCACAGGGGGCCATTATGTCTCCCTTCCTGTACATACTGTTCACCAACGACTTTCCCGTGGACGCCAGATGCAAAGTTGCAATGTATGCTGACGACACTGTAATGTACAACCATCATAAAACTCCTCGTTATGGACTTTTAGAGATGCAGCGGTACATTGACCGCTTCCTTTCATGGCTTCATGACTGGAAAATCAAAATTAATGCGAACAAATGCCAGCTTATACATGTTACCAAGCAGCGCCCTTTGGAAATTGACCTAACGTTCGATGGTCAAGTATTGCATTGCCGTCAGCAGGTCAACTACTTCGGCGTGACTTTGGCACGCACGATGCAGTGGACTACCCACCTAAAAGATTGCGCCAACAAAGCGCGGCAGCGATTAAAGATATGCACCCCTATAATGAGGAGAAAACAGCTAAAACTGTGCTCTAAGTTTGTGCTCTACATATCTTTTATATTATCAGTGGTCCTGTACACCTGCGAGGTCTGGGCCAACACCTCCAAAACCGCCCTAAAATACCTCAAAACATTACAAAACCTCTCCTTACGTAAAATCCTATCTGTCCCTATCTGCACGACTACTGCCAGCTTTCAGCTAGAAACCCATATCCCCTACTTCCCCGAGGCCGTAATAAAATGAGCCTCTTCCATCTAGGCACGCATACGGCAACATAGCAATCCGAAAATTAACAGCATTGGAATACGTGAACCAAAACAATAAAAATATTCTAATGCCACCGTTACACCACAATGTGCGCCCGAGTGTTTCCGGCCCAGACCTTTTCCCATATGCAGAGGCCACCGCCAAAGCAGCCCAGGAGACAGCAGCACGCTTCCATACGGAGCAGTGTAAATAGTGAAGTGTGTGTGTGTGTGTGTGTGTGTGTGTGTGTGTGTGTGTGTGTGTGTGTGTGTGTGTGTGGGTGGGTGTGGGTGTAAATAAAGTTGCAAAATAAGCGCTTGTAAATACTGTACATAACAAAAAAGGACACTGTAAGACACTAGCATAATAAAACTATTCTCGGTGGGCTAAGAAAGGTCACCGTATGGGTTTTATATATACCCACGTAGACAATAAGCATTTATTTCACAAAATATAACCTCAATGGAAATTTTAGCCTGTAAGCCGGGCCCCTTTGTACCGGCACCTGGCCATGAAACTGAAAATAAAAACCTGAAACCTGAAAAGTAGAGTCAGACTGAAAAATTCAGTGCCATAGCCGGCATTCTCATATTAGAAAAATTGTTATTCTCAGTTTGCGTACCCCTCGATGACCCAGGTATCTGAGTTAGCAGTTTCGTTCCATGGCTCTTCTTCCCTTTTGTATTTGTGTCAGAAACACTTTTCTTTGTATCCTTCTTCTAACTTTTTCACTATGACTCCACGTTTCCACAATTTAGCCTAAACACGACCTGTGTGAAAGAACAATCAATTTCCACATAAGGAAGATCCGGTTACATATTCACTTCCGTATTTGAGTTAGAGAGAAGAGGCGACACTTCCTCCACCCCAGGTAAGGACTTAAGTTATAAAAGGTGCCTATTTATGCTCTATTTATATGCCGCTCTTAGTATCTGAGACCATATTGGGCTCCTTTAGAGCAATTGCTCAATAGCAGTGTTGCTCATTCGCTTACAGTGGCGTTGGATTGGTTTTCTTTTGGATGTTACTTTAACTTCAGACACATTCACACTCTCATTTATACTTCCGGATTCTAGGAAGGATACGGAATAATCCTGGCTAATGTATAGCTCCCACACACCAGCCAGGAATCTAATCCGGGACCTCTGCATTTAAATGATGACATGCTCACCACCAAGACACAGATACAGGGTGTCTGGACTTCCTATTATTATAGGATTCATAAGCCACCAAAAGTAGATTAAAATAAATTACTCCAAACATGAACCATTGGAGGATGTAACTTATGTCAAATAATCATTTTTATAAAACTAACACTTTTAGAAACATACGTTGCTATATATTTCCTTTATTGCACTGCCATGAGGCTTCTGTATAAAGCATATCAGAAAAACTGTTAATCTCATTTTGTGTACCCCTCGACGACCCAGGTATCTGCGTTAGGAGTTTCGGTCCATGACTGTTCTTCCCTTTGGTATTTGTGTCAGAAACGTTTTTCTTTGTATCATTTTTCTGAATTATTTATCATAGTAATTTAGCACTGCTATCTAATTTTAAAGTATTTCAAAAACAAAATAGTAGATAAATCACATACCCCAAATAAAATTGGTTTGTTAAAAATGGACTTTGAACAAACGTCTGAGCAACTAGCATTCCGTTATCAGGCGCTGTAGAGACGACCGTTGGGGAGATTATCGGCAGAACCCGGGCTGTTGAGGGGTTCTTAAATCTCACACACTCACTCACTCCTTCTCAACACACCCTGTGCATTGAAATTTGTTCCATAACGTACTAATTGTGATCCTGGATGGCAGTGCTTGAAATTATTTACCCCAAGGCTCTCGAAGTCGTTGGCACTTTCCCGCCATCTATTAATTTTCCACTGTAACATTTATCATAAAGGTTTTGTTACTTCTTTTATACAACTAGCTTGGTTAACCTTAGCCATAACAATATATTCTGAGGCACAGAATACGAGTATATAATATTGAGGTCTTATTTTCCATTTTGGATTCAAGTTGCATGGCGTTAATCGCTTACTAGTGTATGACTTTAGTAAGCATATGTCGCATTACTCTTTTTACCATCTGGAAAGATAGGCAAGAGGAAATAATTTTGTAAACGTTCCGCTAATCTTAGCTAAAAATGTAGACGTATTTCTGAAAATACAGGTTTTAACCAAACTTTCTGAGAGCAGGAGCCCTCTGTGGATGTTTTCTAATACTAATTCCTTCCACAGAATATTATGAAAGTTAATGTGTATAGGTAAAATGTTTTTGCCCAGCACACCTTAGGACGTCTCTGCAGCTGCCCGCCAGCTATGCAGAAATGCTGGCGGATGACAACAAAGCGGTGGAGAAGCTTTTTAACTTCTTTTCTGAGTTATTTGTTAGAATTCAGTGAAGATAATTTTTTCTGTTTGGCCTTATATTTCTTTTTACTGCCCCTTTGTTTTGTTGTGTACATGCATATTTTGGGAGTTTATTTACACTTATATTAAGTTTTAGAAACGTTTATATCTGGCTTTTGCCATGAATGATAACCTCTGCAGTTGAGCACCCTTGTACACATATCATCACGCCCCCCCTCAAATTGAAATAAAGTATGTGCTTTTTCTCGTAGATTTACAGCACGTAAATGATCCTCAAGCCTCATAAAGAGGCCTCTGAGGAAAATTGAAGACCATTTCACAAAAAATACACAACTGGACGCTGAGAAACTTAGGGGTTAAAGGGCCATAATAGGCAAAAGCACAATTGGTTGCACTTCAAGTATCGTTTCTATGTTGACCATTTGTGTCAATTACATGGTTTTGTGCTTATTCGCAAAATGTCGCCTAATTAGTTCCTCGGTATCCCCTTACTTTTACTCTATTCGTCTACCCTTTTGGTCCTTGTTCCTTCGTCTTTACTTCACTAAAACCTACAGATATATTTCTTCAGTAGAAATAGATATTTTTCTGCTGCGCAAGGGTTACGTTGTTGGGATATTTAGCTAAGCTTTTCTGTTAAGTTAAATTTCAGCAAACCCGCTTATTGCAGTTTCATCGACACAAAAATGCCCGTACCATTTGCTGTTCTACAAACCTATACCGTCATTTGACTTGGAATATCCTTTGATCGCATTCTTATTATTATGTAGCTGAAAGCAGGAATGGTTCTCTCTGCTGTGGCATGATCACCGTAGAAACGTCAGGCTGCTTCTGTTAATTTCTCTAAGGGATGAGCTTGAGCGACGTATTTTGAGGCCAAACAATGTTTTATGTCTTAGTGGTGCATGGCTTCTTTGAACTTCTTACCGAGGATGACAGTACCATTATCACATCACATAGATTACTTCAAATTCCTTTTGCAGGAGCAATTTTGCTTAAAATACAGTTGAACATTTGGTACTACTGGTCATTCTCAGAATTTGTAGCTCTAAAAGTCTGCTAGAGAGATGTTCAACGAAGGGAATTGTGGGAATATTCAAGCAGTTGCAGAAGATTTGTACTTGAAGAGATAGCATACTGACAGCTACATTTTTTGGAGAGATATCGGTTATTGTAAATGAACGGACAAAGAAGGAATCGTGGACAAGAAATCGGAGTTCTGATACTGAACCGAAAGGCATGGTAGAAATTTCGTTACTTCAATAGCATTCCTAGAATTCTTCTAAGCTGTTTTAAGGTTCTGGGTGCTGGTGTCTTTTTGAAAGTGTTATAGGAATGAATTTGGGATTTGCTTTCTCGTTCACTACATAGCCAGGGAATTTACCTTCCTCTGTACAAGACTAAAATCTGCAGATTTTGTAGTTCATGTTCGTTAGTGTTTTGTTTAACACATAGTTAACATATTTGGTGTGCTATTCAGTGCTTTAAACATACCTGATGAAAATATACGTGCATCTCAAAGGGTTCTTTGTTTTGTAGTGAGTTAACGGTAAGCCTTAGTGTCTCAGGTTGCAAAGGTTTGGTAGATAACTGTGAGCATTCTTATGCTGTTGTATATTACCTCCACTTAAAGTGTGTCTATATCTAACACTCTCACTGTTAGTCTGAAGCACTAATGACAGTAAGCTCATTTAATGACACTAACTTTAGTAACAATCACTGCTTCGTTTAGTTAAACACGATTTCATGTAACGTTTCGTTGTAGAATAACATTATCCTCTTCCACAGAATTTATTCCTCACACCTGTTTATCTTGGTAGCGATGACCCAAAACACGCAAGTGTTGTTTCAATTTCCTCTCTTGTTCTGTTGAAGCTACAACTTACTATCTGCAAAGTTTTCCTCATAGTCTTTAGTTTTTCTTTAGCCCGAGCTTCGAACACCAGGGATGCCGTTCATTCCTCATGGAACAGTTTTAATCCTTTGCCGATGTTCTTGCTGCTTAAACAATACATAAATTAATATTGACTTTCAAAACTTACCAAAAATGTTTTGCTCCAATCATTAGCACTACAACTTGTTAAAATTAAGCTGTGCAAAATTGTGCAATTTAATGTGCCAAACATATAAATTAGTGGAATCCTAGAGAAAGAATCACCCTGCAGTAATTTTTAAAGTGTCAGCATAAGAACAACAGAGGAAATTGAAACTACAGACATGAATTTGAGGGGAGTTGCTACGGAGGTCAACAGATACCAGAATTGAATTCTGACGAAAAGGAAGTTGTCGTCTAAAATAGAAGCGTTAAATAAAATGGTTTTCAATCAGAATCTTGATGAAGATGCGATTGCTAGTAAAAATAGTGCCATTAAATGAGCCCACGATCGTAAGAACAGAGCCTTATAATTTCTTCTGAGAAACAATATCAACATGAAGCTCATTGAAATTTTTAGATACCCTAAGGTTTTTAGCAGCTATAACTGAATCACTGAAAAGCAAATGTTACCCAAGTGCTAAAAAAACTAAGGATAATGAGCGATAAAACCTGCAAATTTTAGTCTTGTACAGGGGAAGTAGAATTCCCTGGCAATGTTGTGAACGAGAAAGCCAATCCCAAATTCATTCCTATAACACTTTTAAAAGGATTCCAACACCTTGAACCTTAAAACAGCTTAGGGGAATTCTAGGAATAATAATGAAGTAGCGTAATTCCCACCATGTCTTTCAGTTCAATATCAGAAACCCGATTTCTAGCCCACGATTCCTTCTTTTTCCGTTCATTTACAATCACAGATATCTCTCCAAAAATGTAGCTGTCAGTATACTAACTCTTCAACTACAAATCTTGTGCAACTGGGTGAATATTCCCACATATCCCTTCATTGAGCATCTGTCTAGCAGGCTTTTAAAGCTAAACTTGCTGAGATTGACCATTATTACCAAATGTTCAAATATATTTGAAGCTCAATTGTACCTGCAAAAGAGAGTTGAACTAATCGATATTAAGTTATAACTGTACTGACATCATCACTAAGGAATTCAAGGAAGTCATGCGCGATTAAAACATAAAACATTGTTTTGTTTCAAAATATGTCGTTCAAGCTCATCCCTTATAGAAAATAACAGAAGCGGTCTCACCTTTCTACGATTAGCATGAAGCAGCAGAGAGAACCATTACTATTTTCAGCTACATAATATTCGGAATGCGATCAAGGATATTTCCAAGTCAAATGGCGGTATAGGTTTGTGGAACAACAAATGCTACGTGCATTTTTCTGTAGATAAAACTACAATAAGCGGGTTTATTGAAATTTTTCTTAAGAGAAAAGGTTAGCCAAACATCCAAACAATGTAACCCGTCCACAACAGAAATATCTGTTTCTACTGAAGAAATATAACTGTAGGTTTTCATGAAGTAAAGCCTAAGGAACAAGGACCAAAGGAGTTGACGAACAGAGTAAATGTAAGGAGATAACGAGGAAATATCTAGGTGACCCTGTGCGATAAAGCACGAAGCCATGCAACTGACACAAATGTTCAACATACAAACGATACTTGAAGTGCTACCAATCATGTTAAGTTATGAAGATATTAGGTAATAACGCTGAGTTATACGACAGTAACGAACAACTCATTGTCCGAAATGGTCATATTGCTGTTCTCAAGTCATTTGATCAAGGACAAGGAACACAAGCCGGTGAAATAGACAGATACAGTTGGACATGATGAAGAAAACTGGAGAAACAGCTACCCATATATCATGTATTTATCGCCAGCACATTTTGTCAGGTCTAAGTCTAAGTAAGATAGCTGAATAAAGCAAATTGTAATAACAATTGCCATATGTAAACAGAAATGACTATAGCCTTGAAGTTAGACAGATAAGAGTATATTGATATGTACAATGAAGTCCTATATGTGTGTGTAGGAGCATACGTAGATATGCACTTCCATGATCGGTTTATTAAATGAATTGAAAAAAGTAATTCGGATTTCACTGTTTATTTTATTTTTTACAATTCTTTTGAGTTGTTATTCTAATAATTTGTTTGTGTTTGGTTTGTGCCCTGCTTTTTCTCAACTGACTGTTATTGGGCAGAAGTTTATCTCAAGATCAATGATTCTGTACTTTATACCTGGAAACCTGGACTTTGGGCACAGATTTGGGAAATATGACAAGATTTACTCGTATTTAAAATCGCTGATCCACCCATAAAAAGGTAATAAATATTACTCAACAAATTACATAAGACAGCGTATGTCGGTAATGCGGAAGTTAAGCAAGTTTAATAGTCAATACTTCCAATTAGAGAAAGCAATGTTTGCTGAGAAATATGTCCAAAGACTTCTAGGAACTAAGTGGAGACGAGCAATGGAACTTTGCGCCACCCTGGTTCTTTGAATCATATCGCGTAGCATCTAAAATAGGTACTGCTTCGACCAAGTTTGATAAACATTTACTCAGAAAATGATCCAGTTCGATCTCTGAGTTCTTTGCAGTTATTTAAAACGAGGTGTAGAAAGGTGATGCAATTATCTGAGTAGCGTTTGGTGCAATGAAGTACACTTTAAACTATTGGCTACTGTAAATAGGCATTGTGGTGCCACTAATCTAAGGGAAAAAGCACCTGACAGCCGAGGATCAGTTGATTCAGCCCGACATTACAGATTAGGCGGATCTGTAATGTAAAGGAGGCCTTGGACCTTTTTTTCAACATAATAGTGTACAGAAACGTGTGTCTCAACAATATCAGACGCATTGAGAGCAACCATTCTGATTCTAAAGGATGGTGATGATGACTTATTATCAACACGAAAGAGTTTGTGTGTACTATACGCTAATTAATCAGAAGATTTTAAAAAGGAATACTTGTAAATATGTGGATGTTTGGTTCAAGCGAATGACCACCAAGTATTCCAGAAATTGAAAATATGCTTTTGCTTACGACTTATCTTTAAACCCCATGGTTCTCATCATCACGTTGTGCATTTTTTGTGAAATTGTCTCCAATTTTCCTCAGAGGCCTGTTTATGTGGCTTGAGGATCTTTTACGTGCTGTAAATCTACGAGAAAAAGCACATACTTGATTTCCCCCCGAGGGGGGGCATGATGATATGTGTATAAGGGTGCTAAACTGCAGAGGTTATCATTCATGGCAAAAGCCAGATATAAACGGCTCTAAAACTTAATACAAGCGTAAATAAACTCTTAAAATATACATGTACACAACAAGACAAAGAGGCAGTAAAAAGAAATGTAAGGCCAAACATAAAAAAAATCTCTTCACAAAATTCTAAAGTCTAACTCAAAAAAGAAATAAAAAGCTTCTCCACCGCTTTGTTCTCATCCGCCAGCATTCTGCAGAGTTAGCTGGCAGCTGCAGAGACGTCCTAAGTTTTGCTGGGCAAAAGCAATCTAGCAGAACGTGGCGGACAGATATCGCTTCGTTGGAAGAGCGGGTTGGGGCATGCTAAGGATTTTTAAGCCCGATGAAAATTCATTGCCCTCCGCTGGTTATGAACCTGCAAACTCGGAATCCAGGAAATAACATGTTAACCCTATTATGTGTTTCAAATGGGAAGAGTTCTCGTCTCTAGCGAATCAGATGCGTTAGAGCCTTCAGTGTTGACACCTAGTTATCCCCCACTCCTCTTATGTTTCCCTCTCTCTCGCACACTTGCGAGTGTTCCTGGCGTTAAACGTAATATTCCACTGTTATAATAATGCAGCTGTTGAAATCATAATTGCAGCATGAATATTCGTATAATACGCAAATGTTTTAGACATTTAAAGTTAATTATAGTTTATGAATTACTTTTTTTTTTCAACTAAGATACCAGCGGTTTATCCATATAGCTGTGAATGTTACGTTAACAGATAATTGGTCATTGTCATAGTCTGCAATTTTGTGATAGGTTCTAAAATCTCGGCAGGTGCTATTTCTTTCCAAAAGTCGCCTTCTTGTAGTTTATGTGATGTTTCACGCAGTTTTCCCAGTCTTGTTTTGTTCCTTGTCAATTCCTTCGTGAATAAGTCGTTAACGTCAGTCAGTTTAAGTATATTATTGCTGTTTGCAATATAATTTGAGCCCACATTAACTCTATTGGATTGTCCTAGTAGTAGAAGATCGCGTCTCACTGATGCAGCTGATACACTTTTTCATGGAAGAGTAACTGAATAATAAGGCTTGGAACTCTCTTGAGTAAATGGAAACTACGAACCATTCATAAACAGCGTAGCGGTAACATGTCTACCTAACGTTCAAGAGGTCCCGAGTTCGAATCTCGGTCAGGGTAAGTAACCTGGATAAGGTTTTACCCGGAGTTTTCCCTTATCCTGAATGACGAATGTCGGGTAACTCTAAGCTCCATGGACCTCGGGCTCATTTGAGCATCATTTCACCCATTCCATACATCGTCCGATATGACAACGTTGGAGGACGTGAATAAAAAATATATTATAAACTAGCAAGAACTGTATCGTTTCCTCTCATCGAATTTAACAAACAACTTGGCTTATTCAAAGTACATATTTCTTTTACCACGTTATGTCAAAATGTTTACGTTTCACTTCTGAGTACGTTCGCGCATACATGCCAACCAATAATGATATTCATTACAGTACTTACATCACATTGCACTGTTATAATATAGTGGTATCTATTTATTTGTATTAGGAAAGCTATTTTAGCTAAAAATTTGGGGGTTTTACGGTTATGTTAAATACACTACTCTCTCCTTTCTCATCGTTCAGTTTTCGCAAGGTCTCAATTTTTGTCTTAGCGCGAATGGTATTTATTAGAGATTGATTAGTTTAGCGCTCCTCACACACCACTTAGGGGGAATGTATTACGACAACACCGGAGGATTCCGATTCGTTGCTCACCTAGTAGCGCTCAAAGCCAAACACCTTGCCATTTGAAACATATGATAGTCCATGAATCATTTGGTATGAGTCCAAAATTGTCGAAATTAATCAGTACAAGGGTGCGGTGTGGTACGAAACAGATGATGAACTTTTGTGCTGGTTTGGTAAACGTTGCTAGAATATATAAATGGAAAGGTAAATGATTTAAACGATTGTCTTAATGATAATAGTATCCAACTTTGGCGTTTTAGTGAAATGACTATAAAATTAAATATTCCTTGGCATATAAAGTGCATCATTATAGTATACTACTTATGCCCCTACTCCAGATACAACTTTCCTTGGGTGAAAAACAAATCTGTATAACCATTGGAAAACTACTTGTATCCATACATTAGCTTTGTATTTAAATATGCTGCAACAGGTTACTATAGGTAGGAATTATATATTTATTGCTTGCGTTCTGTTTGTTGATATTTGACATTCTCGCTCATGAAAAACAGATATCGTGGATCCCACAGCTAAATTTAACTGAAAGAATTCTAAAGTAGTACCGTCAAAATCAAACTCTGATTTGCTCCCAAAGAAGTACACACCGAACTGTAGTCGGAGACAATAACTCCAAGTTTTCCGAAAATCATTCACGGTACCAGCACACTGAAAGTCAAAATAGCATGAATACTTTGGTGGGTGCGAGGAATAGGGTAACTGAAAAAAAAGCAATTCAAGAATCACTGGACACCAGTGGTGGGAGATAAAGTTCTCATCGGAGCAAACACGTTATCGTAGCAGAAAGATCGTATCGACAAACCCACTTTCTTCATAAGCCAGACAATAACAGTCAACGTATTGAGTGAAACCTCACACAAGATAGCAGTTTCAAATATAAAGAACAATTTTTAGAACAAATAGTTACAAAATCTGAAACTTCCAAACCTGTACTAAAAGCACTAGCATTAGAAACTGTGAACAATAGATACCCACCTGAAGAACGGTTACATATCTACACATATGGATCTAACATGGACAACAACTCAGGAGTAGGAATTAAGTGTGCACTCTTCTGATTCTATCAACCAGCAGGATACTACACAACAAATGTTAATGCAGAAGTAACGGCTGATTATATTTAACTCCAACACCTTCTATACAGAATAGATAAATTCAAAACTGCTGTCATGCTTTCTGATTCTTAAGCAGCATTATGTGCAATAAGTTCATATAAAATGAGGTCAATCCAAATTAAAGAATGTCACAAAATGATCTAACAACTTCAAAAACTGCAAAAAAGAATTATATTACAGAGGATACCTGAAAATTGTGGAATTGCTGGACAGGAATCAGCTGATTTTCTTGCCAAAAAGGTGCAAATTTAATTCAGAACAGAATTAAAAGCTTACCCTTTACATACATAAAAGAGTAATAAAAAGCAAATATAAAAACGAACAAAACCAATCAATATCTAACAAAGCCAAAGTTAAAAAATGGAACGTATTAATTAAAAATCCAGAAATTATTCCAGAAATCCCACGTAAAGCTACATTAGCAAATTTTATATTACTTACGGAACATGATTATTTGGCCAAACACTTACACAGAATAGGAATTTATACAAGTCCAAATTGTCCTCTGTTCAACTAAGAAGAGGAAATGACTGAAGAACATCTTTCAATCTGTGAAGACCTACCTGCCGGACCCACTAAACAGAAATATTGGAGAGCAACAGAGCTAACGGCTTCATTGCCAAAGCCTAGCATTTGAAAACAACAACATTGTAGGTATAATCAGCACTATTTATTTATGTATATTAACAATGTTTGGCACATAATATAGCACAGTTTTGCTTACCTGTATCATAAATTACGTGCTGCTGATGATTGCAGCAAACCATTTATGGTTCTCAAAATCAATTTTGAAACCATTGCCTCATCTGCTGTCCTTTGCGATGTTGATGGCTTATACCTTGTTACCCTTGTACAACACATACAGGGAGCAATAACATATATAAAATAATAATAAACATATGTAAGTAAAGATGTTTCGATCTTCCGTGAATACCTACCCACACATCGTAACACTATGGAAATACATGGTGATGGTAAAATAATATATGGAGCCACTACTAATATAATTTCGATTTCCATTGAAGGATGAGAACATTTTTGTTGTTGCTAAGCAGTGTACAAGCGTAGTGGCGTCACGTATATTGTTGCTATATGCGAAGTGAGTAAGTGGGATTTAAGAACCCATCGACAACTATGGTAATACTTATAGAGTGCTATACTTTGAGCACCATGTATATAGAGTACTATACATTCTCTTACTTATGCACAAGGATGTATAGTAACGCCGTTATCAGTCAGTGGTTGGTACTCTTCCCTTTACTGCGAATCAAACCTGCTTTAATTAATGTGTATTAGTTCATTTTTATACGTTTGTGCATAATATCGATATAGTTGCACACCTACTTTACATCCGTAAACCTCCCGAATGTGATACTTGGCCAAACCCAATCCAGTTACACTTATATACTTTCGACCTCTCTCTTGCTGCTACTTGTCTACTTGACTGTCTATAGTCCAGCAACGCAAAGAAGGTACCTGTAAGGAATTTAGTATGTTACACAGTGGGACAAGGACAGCGAATGTGTGTGACAGAGAACGCATGCTACACAAGGAGCAGAAGAGTTAAAAAACATGCGCCCTATTCACTCTGTACACTAAAAACGAGAAGATTCATTTACAATTTTGAAACCATTGCCTCATCTGCTGTCCTTTGCGATGTTGATGGCTTATACCTTGTTACCCTTGTACAACACATACAGGGAGCAATAACATATATAAAATAATAATAAACATATGTAAGTAAAGATGTTTCGATCTTCCGTGAATACCTACCCACACATCGTAACACTATGGAAATACATGGTGATGGTAAAATAATATATGGAGCCACTACTAATATAATTTCGATTTCCATTGAAGGATGAGAACATTTTTGTTGTTGCTAAGCAGTGTACAAGCGTAGTGGCGTCACGTATATTGTTGCTATATGCGAAGTGAGTAAGTGGGATTTAAGAACCCATCGACAACTATGGTAATACTTATAGAGTGCTATACTTTGAGCACCATGTATATAGAGTACTATACATTCTCTTACTTATGCACAAGGATGTATAGTAACGCCGTTATCAGTCAGTGGTTGGTACTCTTCCCTTTACTGCGAATCAAACCTGCTTTAATTAATGTGTATTAGTTCATTTTTATACGTTTGTGCATAATATCGATATAGTTGCACACCTACTTTACATCCGTAAACCTCCCGAATGTGATACTTGGCCAAACCCAATCCAGTTACACTTATATACTTTCGACCTCTCTCTTGCTGCTACTTGTCTACTTGACTGTCTATAGTCCAGCAACGCAAAGAAGGTACCTGTAAGGAATTTAGTATTTTACACAGTGGGACAAGGACAGCGAATGTGTGTGACAGAGAACGCATGCTACACAAGGAGCAGAAGAGTTAAAAAACATGCGCCCTATTCACTCTGTACACTAAAAACGAGAAGATTCATTCACAAAAGTAGAAGCCGTCAGAATGTTTTGAATGGTCTGTAACTGTACTGAAATTAGGTGTCATTAACCTGTCCAGGGAGGGTGTGGGAACCTTCGCCAACCCCTTTTCGTCTCATCTCTCGGAGGCATTCTCTCCTGTAGAGGATTATAGCAAGGGGCCGGCCAAACGAAGCAGCATCAGGCATGGTTATCCTTGGATGGGTGCACATCTCTACGTTAACAGCAAAGACACAAGCCACCACTCAACATCATTGTTACAACAAACGCTTGTGTAATAATAAACATAAAGGTACCCAGGTGATTTAATCTGAGCACGGTTAAACCTGGGTGGCCTGTTCTCAGATCTGGTGAGCTCACGCATGAGCCATAGCAGTTCAAGAGTAATTGCTAACTTTGAATTTCCCCTCTTTTTGTTCTGTTTTTTATTTGTTCCAATTATTGCCCGCCTTTAACTGCAATGACCATATGGCGTCCGTTATTATTTGGTCATATCGAAAGTGTTAACTCGTACTTGTTGGGTTTTAATCATTAGATCACTCACACATTCGTACCCTCATTCATACTTCCAGACTCTGGGGGAATAAGGAATTATCTTGGTCGGAGAAACAACCACAACCTCTCTGCCCGGAATAGAACCCTGGATCTCTAGTATAGCACGGAGGTGCTCTACTAATTGAGCTACTGCCCTAGCTCTTTTTTTTCTGGTTCAATCTCTAAATAGTATTGTGCGTATTGTTGAAAAAAAGATTAAACATATTAAAATAATTATTGAACAACACGAACCACAATATTGCTTAACACGTGGGCATTCAATTTTAATTGACGTTCTAGTTATCTTTATGCCAATAATCAGTATTAAACATAAATGTTCTAGCAGCTGAGGTTTAAAGTTTAAATTTATTGAATTTTGACATTTTTGTTGTTCAGTACCCAGTAATATAGTTTACAGAAAATAAGCTTCATAGCCAGAAAACTGTATAAAGGTGCTGCAGCTAAGAGCTGACAGAAAGTAAACCCAATGATGCTACTAATACCAATGCTGCTGTACTCTTGTTAGCTACATCTGGAGCAGATGTAAACAAATCACTTTTGTGTATCCTTCCGCCAGGCTATAACTGAATGTGTACAAAAGCACCTCTCTCATTATTTGTCCCATGATTATACCATGCAGCTAAGCTTATATAAAGAAGAAACGAACCGATTAATGCAAGACACAGGCCGCTCGCATCATGTGATTTATACACAAAGATGTATATGAGGTACGTCCAGAAAGTAAGATATGTTTGGTAATAACATTAAAATGTGTACAGATACAGAAAAATTATTTCTTGCAAAAAATTCTACAACTCTTAAAGTACTTTCACACATAACTGCCGAAATTTTGCAGGTACTTGTCATAGCGAGGTACAAGATTTTGTATACCTTTTTCATGGAAGCTTGCCGCCTGTGTCTTCAACCAGTTGGAAAGATTTTCTTTCAGCTCTTCATTAGTGTTGAAGAGTTGACCGCCAAGGAAAGATTTGATATGCAAAAACAGATAAAAGATGCTAGGAACGAAGTCAGGGCTGAACGCGGGGTGGTGAAACACGTCCCAGCCAAATCCCTTTGGGGTGCATTTGCAGTGTGTGGTCGTGCGTTGTCATGTAGAAGCTCAACACCTTTTGACAGTCGATAAATTTCAATTGGTTACACTTTCCTAGCATTCAGAAAACGAATCACAGATCTGATTTCACAAGCGGCAGGATTTTCAATCAACACTGACATTGTAAACAAGCACAACAAAGAGTACGTGGCTGACAGCGATCTCACAATGGCACACGGTTCTTATCCTTGATACAGAGCGTCTACCGCGGTTGTGCGGAACTGCAATCGCAGCGCTGCAGCGGAGATAAATTTAAAAATGAACTTACTCTCTGGACACCACTTGTATAACGAAATAACTTAATATAACAAACCGGAAGTCTACTAGTCTATAAATAACAAATGAAACAGCACTAACTTACGATAGTCCATGTTGGATTCCGACAAGGGCTGCAGATACATGTTGAATCAAAGATTCAATCATTCGACGAACTGTCACTAATATTGATACTCACACTCTCAATATATATAAGTAGTTTAAAATTAGCGGTTCCAGCGCAGACCCAAATGAGCAAGATGGCGGCCATGCGCAATCGGTATGTTTAGTGGATTTAGACAGTGTTTAGGTAGGCAGTCAATCCTCTTAATTTGCTGTACCTTATAATGCTGTGTCCTGAGGTATGACCAGAGCTTGTCTTGAGCTATGATCTGGGGCTCTAGGGTTAAGGGTTGCAGGTTTTAACAGGTGGGACTGTTGGTATGGGATGTTAATATCTGAAGGATTTAATGGTTAGGTCCAGAGGTATGGTCTGGGACTCTATGGTTAAGAGTTGCAGGGTTTCTTAGGTAAAGACTGTTGGTCAGGATGGTTGAGAGCTGTAAGATCTAGAGGTTAGGTATTTATGTATGATCAGGGGGGTTCTAGTGTTAAGAGCTTCAGGTTTTCACAGGTATAGGTTGCTGGTCTGGGAGGTTAATAGCTGTAGGATTTGGAGGGTAGGTCCTGAGGTATGATCTGGGACTCTAGTGTTAAGGGCTGCAGGGTTTCTTAGGTAAAGTCTGTTGGTCTGGAGCTTGAAAGCTGTGGGATCTAGAGGTTAGGTATCTATGTATGATCAGGGGGGTTCTAGTGTTAAGAGCTTCAGGTTTTCACAGGTATAGGTTGCTGGTCTGGGAGGTTAATAGCTGTAGGATTTGGAGGGTAGGTCCTGAGGTATGATCTGGGACTCTAGGGTTAAGGGCTGCAGGGTTTCTTAGGTAAAGTCTGTTGGTCTGGAGCTTGAAAGCTGTGGGATTTAGAGGTCAGGTCTTGAGGTATGATCTGGCGCTCCAGGGTTAAGGGCTGCAGGGTTTCTTAAGGTAAAGTCTGTTGGTCTGGAGCTTGAAAGCTGTGGGATTTAGAGGTTAGGTCTTGAGGTATGATATGGGGCTCTAGGGTTAAGGGTTGCAGGTTTTAACAGGTAGGGTTGCTGGTATGGGAGGTTAATACCTATAGGATTTAATGTGTCATGAGCTCAAGGGTTAAGGGTTGTAGGGTTCATAGCTAAATGTTGTTGGTCTAGAGGATAAAGACCGTAGGCTCTTTTATCTATGTTTTATAGGCTGAGGTATGGTCTTATCATTTTGGAGTTCAGTTTGCTAGTCCAGCGATTAAAGGCGGTTAATCTCGAGGCAAGTCCTACATTTATGCTTTACTATGTCATCCTATTATAAACTAACCTAACCTAATATACTCATTCACTTCTACCTTCTTTCATCATTCTTTATTGTAACCTAGCTGTGTTTGGCTAGTGGCTTCCTTTGTTGCACCTGTTAACCTAATTGTTCTCTTTCCTTAACTTCCTCTATTCTACCACTTTGACCTAACCTAATATATCCCATGGTTTTAACTTCTTGATCATTGTTCAAGCTAGTTGATTCTGGTATTAACATTCGTTCTCTTTTCTTAAGCTGCCCTGTTTTTACCTCCTTAACCTATCCTAAGCATGTTTCTTTTCTCATGCTAACTACTTGTATGTATGATGCAAATTTTTTAGACATATCGGTGTTAGAGCTATCTTTGTCACTGCAAGAGGTATATATGCTGATTACAGATCTTTATACAGTAAATTTAACCCTTTGTGTAGCTGCTTCTCTTTTCCTAAAAATTGAGATTCTTTTGTTGCTAGGGTTTCTTGTTTTTCGCACCTTCTCTATGCTTTCAGGAACTCTATTCTACCTTGTTATGTTATGAGGTCTTATGCTTATATCTTAGGCTTTTTGATTAAGCCTTTTGATCTGAAAGACTATGTATTTTGGCTATGTTCCTCATCTCTTATGGTCACATGGTTAGGTCTTGAGGCATGATCTTAGGGCCTGGGGTTTAAAGGATATAAGTCTCATAGCTTAAGCTCGTAGGTCTAAAGGTTAAAGACTGTAGGTTTAGTGGTTAGGTCGTATGGATTCAAGGTTAGATCTCTCGGTCTAGAGTTTAATGCTGTAGGATCTGAAGGTTACGTATGGAGGTATGATCTGAGGGCTCTAGGGTTAAGTGTTTTAAGCTTCATAGCTAAAGGTTGCTGGTCAGGAGGTTAAAAGCTGTAGGATCTGGAGGTTAGGTATTGAGGTATGATCTCGGAGCTCTAGGATTAAAAGCTATAGGCTTCATAGCTAAAAGTTTGCCAGCTAGAGATATCTTCTTTACTGTTAGAGGTATATTTGCAATGGTCTAGGCGTACAGTTTTCTTACATTTTTTCATGCAGATTGATGTCTTCGTACTCTAGTGTCTTTTTCAAGCTTTTACCCCCTATGCATCGTCTTGTAATAAGTCGTTACGCTAAACCAATGTTCTAATGCTATTTCCATGCTTTTTCAGATGTTAAAAGCCTTTTCTAGATCAGCGCGGGGGAGGGGGAAGAAGGGGTGGGAGACATGTCTCAACAGGTGTCTGAGACATGTGGGGGAGGGTTGAGACTGAACATCTGGAATGGAAAAAGCCTTTTAATATCTACTCCTTGATTAATCACCTGTCAAACCCTTGTCAAACCCTTGTCACTAGACAGCTGCACAAGAGTTTGCCTGAACCGTGGGAAACATGAGTAGGGGAGAAAGACGATGTATGCTGCCTTTCTACCGCCTGCTAAGGGGTGTCCATGCCCTTACTGACTGTCTGACTTGTAGTTTTATCAATGGTCCCCTAATCAAATCTCGTGCAGAAGAGTACTGCTTATATTGGAATAACTCCGAAACTAATTATGATAGAGAGTTTGGATAAACTTTATTACTTACATATGGTTAGCTAGGTCCGCAGGGTATATACTGTATACCTGTAGTCCTTAGTTCGAGTCCTGAATCGTTTAATTTAAATATCTCTGTAACCACTGGGTCTAGAGAAGTGAAATAACCTTTATATGGTTATGCTTCTCATAGTTAATCATATGCTGACAACGTGTAGCTCAAGGGTCCCTGGTTCAGTTCCCATCGCCCATTGAATTATGTAATTGTGTTCTATTTCTGATCTATTGCACATAGAACAGCAGGGGAAAGCGCAGGTTTTTTTCATTCAACATATGCTGTGAATGATTTGATTCCGTATCCTACAGACCCGTGGTTCGATAACCGCTTGTCTCGCAATAACTTGAATCTTAAATAACTCTTGAACTAATAACGTTAGCGCAATGAAATAGCGTATACATATATACTTTAGGTCTGATTTGTTGTTGAAATGGTAATTTACGCCTTAGGATCAGGGTTCAAATCTCGGTGGGATAATTTAAATACCTTTGAATATAAATGCTTTTGGGTGTGTTGACAAGCTCACCCCATAAGATCATACATCATGACTTGTCTCATGTTGAGAAGAGATGTTTACCTTAACCGATTTACATAGACTTTCAAATCAAAATACTTAATCACAAAGTTTAATATATAAGCATGAGACTCAGACATAACAAGATGGCCGTAATAATTTAACTTAAGAAAAGAGAACGGATGCCCGTAGCAACAAACATAAATAGGTTAAAATATATCAAAAGGGTTCAAGAAGGTGTGTTTGAGGATGAAGTGAAGGATTCTAAGGGTGCCCCGTGGATCAGTTAAACGGTGTAATAGATGAACTTGAGAAAAATAGAACTGTTATGTTAAGATATGTGTGAAAAGAATCAAGAACACGTGGTTGAAGATGACGGAGAGGTGTCTACGGGTGACAATGGGAGCTCCTAATGTAACCTTAAAACTAAAAGGCGGAGCTTAGTCGTGTTTATACCCGTTTGAATTGTCTAAATTTTATCTTCAAATCTAACTATTTATTTCCTTTTTCAATTTTAATTTGTCTAATTTTTCTCTCATGTGAATTGTATAGTAGTTAAAGAATAATCGAAAACTGGAAAATTAATAGAGTTTTCTTTTAGGTTTTCTCCAATAGTAGAAGCATCTTCGAACCCCTGTGGTAGCAAGATAATAGTTTTCTTTTAGGTTTTCTCCGATAGGAGCGCCACCTTCGAACTACAAAGGTGGTGGTGGTGGTGGTGGTGTGATGAAGTTTTCCTTTAGGTTTTCTGCGATAGGAGTGCCACCTTCGAATCCCGTTGGTGAAGGGGATGATGCAGTTTTCTATTAGGTCTGTGCTAAGTGTATAAAGAGAGCTTGATCGATCTTAGATTGTAATTATGCTAGTGTGTTTATAGCATAGCGGATCAGCTTCTATAGTGAAATTCATCATCAGTAGCGCTGATAACTTATCAAGGTGAAGAAGAGAAGTGAAAAGTGTATCAAGACACTTACTTGGCAGCATATTCCCCGAGAATTAGCCTGCACACAACAAAAAACTATAGCGATGGAAGCTCTGTTAGACACTATGCCTGAAAATAGGTGTAGCATATGTGCAAAGAGTTTCCTGAAAAGCTACAATAAAAAGAGACATGAGCTGGTATGTGGCCGGTTTTACGAATGTAAACATTGTGGTAATGTTTATGATACTGAGAATCGCAGAGATACTCATCAAGAACGATGCGAGAGAATAACTGCTGCTAAGAAACTCAAGATCGAGCCTACCAAACATAAATTGCTGTTAATGGTTCCTGATGAAGACGATGTCGTAGAATATGAAACAGCTTTCCAGGATCGACTGAAATCATATTTCATCCAGTGCTCTACATGCCAAGACCTGAATACATATCTCCAGGAATCAAAACAGCGGATAATTCAAGCCGTTCAGAAGCAACTGAGGATGCATAAAAGTGTGAAAATTAACCTCATGGCTGAATGTCGGTTTGTGAATGCCGTTGGTGGCACTACTGATAAAGCCTTTAAAACGCCAAATCATGCAATATTTTTAGAAAGTGACTTGGACGCCATATTGGAAAGTAAATTCAAGAAACTTTGTACTGAAATGGAGGAAAGTCAACTTAAAGGAAGCAGCTGGGCTTTATTAGCTGTTGATGGTGTGCGTGTTAGGATCAACAAGAATAATGGTCTAAAAGGGAGCAGTTACATCCCTCTACCGGCTATTGTTGGAGCTAAAGGAGCATGTATAAATCCGCACAACTATGATGATGAGAAATGTTTTATGTACGCCGTACTTGCCAAGTTCATTCACAAGGATCCTCAACGTGTTAGCAAGTATAAGAATCTTCAAGTAAGATATGACTTTAGCTGCGTCTCATTTCCTATGAGTTTGAGTGACATCCCAAAATTTGAACGAAAAAATAACATCTCTATAAATGTTTTCGGGCTGGATGAAAAGAATCAAGTGTTTCCTATGAAAGTTGTCAATGAAGAACTGACTGAGCATCGCGATCTGCTTCTATTAAGCAATTCAGCTGGACGTCATCATTACGTTTATATAAAGAATTTCGAGAGACTTATTCATCAACAAAAAACCAAATGTGAGGGAAAACTCTACATCTGCAAGCGCTGTTTTACGCACTTTGATTATCGAAATGGAGGAGTTGAGAGTTTAAATGAACATAGAAAATTATGCAGCCAACACGGAGTTGCTAAGATTGTTATGCCAACTAAGGAGAAATCTATTGTTAGATTCAAGAATCATGAAAGGATGTTGAAATTACCTTATGTCATATACGCTGACCTTGAAAGCATTCTTACCCCTTACCACGGGTGTTCTTCTAATGCCGAAACGTCTTATACAGTTTCATATCAGAAGCATATTCCTATGAGTTTCTGTGTTTATGTCAAATCCTCAGCTACAATTGAAGGTTTACAGACTGATCTTCCTACTGAACCCTATGTATATCGGGGTTATGATGCTGCACTGAAGTTTATGGAGTATGTAAGTTCTCTCGCAAAGAAAATTAATGCTGTATACAAAACTGGTGCTCCATTAACTCTGACAGATAAGCAACAAAAATCATTCGAATCTTCTACAGAATGCTACTTATGTGGTAAAGAATTTACCGACGATAACTGGAAAGTACGAGATCATGATCATATAAGTGGTGAATATCGAGGAAGTCTACATAATCAGTGTAATCTAGCGTGTAAAACGCCTAATTATATTCCTGTCTTCATACATAACCTGAGTGGATATGACTCCCATTTCATTGTCAAGGAGTTAGGCTGTACTAGCGATAGAGTAGAAGTTATTCCTAGCTCTGAGGAAAGTTATATATCATTTTCCAAGTATGTTGGTGACATTAAACTTCGTTTTTGGATACCTATCGCTTCCTTAGTACCAGCTTGGATAAACTAGCAAAAAATCTAACATCATATCCTGAAACCCAGAAGTACTTTGGAGCAGAGAAGATCGATTTGATGCGTAAAGGTGTGTTTCCCTATGATTACGTTACATCATGGGATGTTTTGAGTGAGACAGAACTTCCTCCGAGAGAAGCATTCTACAGTAAGTTAAACAGAGAAGAAATTAGTGATGCTGAGTATCAGCATGCAAAAACCGTATGGAGTCACTTCAACATCAGAACACTAGGCGACTACAGTGACCTCTACTTAACTTCGGATGTCCTTCTACTAGCAGATGTGTTTGAAACATTCAGAGAGCAGACCCTGAAAGCCCATAAAGTTGATCCTGCACATTATTATACATCACCCGGACTTACGTGGGATGCAATGCTGTTGTACACAGGAATTGAACTGGAATTACTACAGGATTATGACCAGCTACTCATGGTTGAAGCAGGTATAAGAGGAGGATTATGCCAAGTTTCTCATCGGTATGTAGAAGCGAACAATCACTACATGAAGGAGTATGACTCAAGTAAGCCCTCTCAATATATTACGTACGAGGATTCAAATAATCAATATGCGTGGGCGATGCGGAAGCCCCTTGCTTACGGGGGTTTTAAGTGGGTTTCTCCTGAAGATATCAACCTAGATATACTACGAGAAGATGACCCTCTCGGATACATTTTAGAAGTGGACCTTCAATATCCTACAGAACTCCATGACCTGCACAATGATTTACCGTTCCTACCTGAGTGTATCAAGCCCCCGGGTTCTTCTACAAGGAAACTAATTCCTCACCTTGGATCACGAACTAGGTATGTGGTGCATTACATGACCTTGAAGCAGGCCCTTAGTCATGGGTTACAACTGACTAAAATCCATCGGGTGCTACAATTTCAACAGTCATGTTGGTTAAAGCCTTATGTGGAATTCAATAACCGGCTACGACAAGGATCGAGAAATGATTTCGAGAAGGATCTTTACAAACTTTTTAACAATGCCATGTTTGGTAAAACTATGGAAAACATCAGAAACCGACTGAATATACGACTTGTCACCGATTGGAAGACATTGGAAAAACTGGTTGCTAAGCCTACATTTATTGATAGAACTATATATGGACCTAATCTGGTTGCAGTACACATGGCGTCACGAGAGATAGTCTTCAACAAGCCTATATACATTGGGATGTGTGTGCTGGATATCTCGAAGACCTTGATGTATTGGTATCATTATGATGTGCTAATGCCGTATTACGGGCTTGAAAATCTGAAGCTCATGTACATGGATACTGACTCTTTCATCCATCGTGTGACTACCGGAGACATATACCAGGATAAGTTACGTTTTCTGGAACATCTGGATACTGCTGATTATCCTAGCGACCATATATGCCATTCTACAAAAAACAAGAAGGTGTTGGGAAAATTTAAAGATGAAGCCAATGGAAAAATCATTCGTCGTTTTGTTGGACTGAGACCGAAGATGTATGCACTCGACATCGATGGAGGCATAATCAAGAAGATAAAAGGCATAAAACATAGTGCCATTAAACAGTACATAACCTTTGAGAGCTATGTGGACTGTCTTAAAAGCAGAGAAATCATAAGAACGCCAATGAACCTAATTATGTCCCGTCAACATAATGTTACGTCAGTGGAAGTGAACAAAATATCCCTATCTCCACATGATGACAAGAGAGTAATTGCAGATGATGGAGTATCCACATATGCCCATGGACATTACCGTCTTTTGAACGGCGAATGAAAGAAGGAACCCTAGAGCACAAAAAAAAATAATTTTCATTCCGAGAAATAAACACTAGAACGTAGCATTAAAATATCTAAGCATGAAAACAGCTGAATAATAAGAGCAGAGGAGGGCGTTAAGTCTACCGTTCAGAAAACAAATTCTGACGCTGGTCCCAAGTCCAGAGAAAAAGACGAGGGACGTCTACCTCACCACATAAGCTAACTGAACACACTTTAGTTAATGTTAAAATAGGTAAATTTAAAAAGTAACTACTATCTCGTAATCTGAAATATCCTTGAAAAAACTTCTTAATTAGTTATAAAATGAATTAAGTAACGTAACTTGGTCTAAAATATCCCTGAAACGCACATAAACCTCATAACATCTGAAAAAGCATGGAAATAGCATTAGAACATTGGTTTAGCGTAACGACTTATTACAAGACGATGCATAGGGGGTAAAAGCTTGAAAAAGACACAACAGTACGAAGACATCAATCTGCATGGAAAATGTAAGAAAACTGTACGCCTAGACCATTGCAAATATACCTCTAACAGTAAAGAAGATATCTCTAGCTGGCAAACTTTTAGCTATGAAGCCTATAGCTTTTAATCCTAGAGCTCCGAGATCATACCTCAATACCTAACCTCCAGATCCTACAGCTTTTAACCTCCTGACCAGCAACCTTTAGCTATGAAGCTTAAAACACTTAACCCTAGAGCCCTCAGATCATACCTCCGTACGTAACCTTCAGATCCTACAGCATTAAACTCTAGACCTTGAATCCATACGACCTAACCACTAAACCTACAGTCTTTAACCTTTAGACCTACGAGCTTAAGCTATGAGACTTATATCCTTTAAACCCCAGGCCCTAAGATCATGCCTCAAGACCTAACCATGTGACCATAAGAGATGAGGAACATAGCCAAAATACATAGTCTTTCAGATCAAAAGGCTTAATCAAAAAGCCTAAGATATAAGCATAAGACCTCATAACATAACAAGGTAGAATAGAGTTCCTGAAAGCATAGAGAAGGTGCGAAAAACAAGAAACCCTAGCAACAAAAGAATCTCAATTTTTAGGAAAAGAGAAGCAGATACACAATGGGTTAAATTTACTGTATAAAGATCTGTAATCAGCATATATACCTCTTGCAGTGACAAAGATAGCTCTAACACCGATATGTCTAAAAAATTTGCATCATACATACAAGTAGTTAGCATGAGAAAAGAAACATGCTTAGGATAGGTTAAGGAGGTAAAAACAGGGCAGCTTAAGAAAAGAGAACGAATGTTAATACCAGAATCAACTAGCTTGAACAATGATCAAGAAGTTAAAACCATGGGATATATTAGGTTAGGTCAAAGTGGTAGAATAGAGGAAGTTAAGGAAAGAGAACAATTAGGTTAACAGGTGCAACAAAGGAAGCCACTAGCCAAACACAGCTAGGTTACAATAAAGAATGATGAAAGAAGGTAGAAGTGAATGAGTATATTAGGTTAGGTTAGTTTATAATAGGATGACATAGTAAAGCATAAATGTAGGACTTGCCTCGAGATTAACCGCCTTTAATCGCTGGACTAGCAAACTGAACTCCAAAATGATAAGACCATACCTCAGCCTATAAAACATAGATAAAAGAGCCTACGGTCTTTATCCTCTAGACCAACAACATTTAGCTATGAACCCTACAACCCTTAACCCTAGAGCTCATGACACATTAAATCCTATAGGTATTAACCTCCCATACCAGCAACCCTACCTGTTAAAACCTGCAACCCTTAACCCTAGAGCCCCATATCATACCTCAAGACCTAACCTCTAAATCCCACAGCTTTCAAGCTCCAGACCAACAGACTTTACCTTAAGAAACCCTGCAGCCCTTAACCCTGGAGCGCCAGATCATACCTCAAGACCTGACCTCTAAATCCCACAGCTTTCAAGCTCCAGACCAACAGACTTTACCTAAGAAACCCTGCAGCCCTTAACCCTAGAGTCCCAGATCATACCTCAGGACCTACCCTCCAAATCCTACAGCTATTAACCTCCCAGACCAGCAACCTATACCTGTGAAAACCTGAAGCTCTTAACACTAGAACCCCCCTGATCATACATAGATACCTAACCTCTAGATCCCACAGCTTTCAAGCTCCAGACCAACAGACTTTACCTAAGAAACCCTGCAGCCCTTAACCCTAGAGTCCCAGATCATACCTCAGGACCTACCCTCCAAATCCTACAGCTATTAACCTCCCAGACCAGCAACCTATACCTGTGAAAACCTGAAGCTCTTAACACTAGAACCCCCCTGATCATACATAGATACCTACCCTCTAGATCTTACAGCTCTCAACCATCCTGACCAACCGTCTTTACCTAAGAAACCCTGCAACTCTTTACCGTAGAGTCCCAGACCATACCTCTGGACCTAACCATTAAATCCTTCAGATATTAACATCCCATACCAACAGTCCCACCTGTTAAAACCTGCAACCCTTAACCCTAGAGCCCCAGATCATAGCTCAAGACAAGCTCTGGTCATACCTCAGGACACAGCATTATAAGGTACAGCAAATTAAGAGGATTGACTGCCTACCTAAACACTGTCTAAATCCACTAAACATACCGATTGCGCATGGCCGCCATCTTGCTCATTTGGGTCTGCGCTGGAACCGCTAATTTTAAACTACTTATATATATATATATATACACACATATACTGGTATATGTATTGGTCCATTTATAAAAAATCATTAAATTTTTACTAATGTTGACGGGGTCATCAATTAATTCTCCATCTATACTTAATTCTGTACTTTTATGAGGATCAGTGTGTTTTATGGTTTCATTTATTACTCCCCAAGCTGTTTTACTAACATTTCTTGATTTTACCATCTTCTCTCTGTATGCATGATATATCTTATCTTTAAACTTAAGCATCTTCAGTGATAATCCTACTTTTTTCTTTCTATTATTGCTTACAAATATGCATTTATACTCAGCAAGGCTATTGATGTGCCAGGTATATTCTTCTTTGATGACGTGCCATCTAGCTGCAACATCTCAAGTACCTGAGCATGAGCATCTACTTTACACCTATATGCTTCTTTTGTAAGCAAGTATATTTGGCTAAAAAGTGCACTCACACACCAGAATAAAACAACAGAAAATCTTATCCCAATTAAAGAAAAGGCAATATATTTTACTCGTACTGAGCGTTTACCTATATCAGCATGGATATAGAAATTTCTAGTCAATGTATAAGTGAAAATAATACATAATTGATTAAATTTAAATGCAGCCAAATGTTACAAACTTTGGATAAATAACACTATAAGAGAAATAATAATAAACCCATTTTTAAATCATTAACTGAAAAATATTTAAGTTTTGACTAGAGCGGATAGGGTTAATAGGACTGAAATTTTAGATAAATGAGGTTGTATTAATAGAGTAGAACCTTAACTTCAAGGTGAAGATTTCATAAAATTTAATAAAGACCTTTTGAAAGTACTCCATGCGGTACTAGGTCACATAATAACATAAATTTAAAGAAATTGTTACTTTAATACCCTGTTTATTGAATACAAGTGTGTATATATTAAGTGGTGCTTTTAAAAGCCTTGTCATGTGAAGTAGTTCATATCAAATGTGACGTGAAGCAGGAGAAAGATACCGGAACACAAGTTCAAACACAGGCTCATATAGCAAACCATGCTGGTTAATCAGAAACGGTGCTTTTTTCACCTTGGAGAATAGACACAATAGGTAGAACTTATAATAGCAGATTATAAGGTTTAACGTACTGAATTCTGAGTATGTGCTTTAACAGGTAATGTGCTGCCCTAAACTCTCTTTCAGACACTGAAAGTACTCACAGCAAAGGAGCACTCTCCTCGAGATCAAAGAGATGATGCCTCAAACCGAAAGCATAAGAAAGGAAATAAATTTAAAGAAATATGCTACATTATTGTGCTATTTATTAAATACAAGTGCGTATATATTAAGTGGTGCTTTTAGAAGTATTGTCATGTGAAGTAGTTTTCTGATGCTGTGTAATTATATTTTGACACATAAAGGCATACATACACATACGGGACATAAAATATGTAGGTGCAGCCGTTTACAGTACATACCTCCACCAACTTCCATGTATGTATTAATTATGCAGCCTAGATAATAAAGGTATTTAAGTATATTAGTAAACTATGTGTTTTAAGCAGTAATGAATTGTGTTATTAGAACAGTTGCTCCGCCTCGAGGTTTAACGTTTACCAGTTATACACTTTTCATTCAGACTGACGAGTGACGTCTAACGGGTGGACACGCAGCTAAAAGCTTCTGGCTTTATACAACCAGTCAGCATCCTGGACGGACGTACTCAGGACCAATCCAATGAAAACATGGATCAGGACCCATAGTGAAAATGATAACTCCAAAGTGAAAGCTGATAAACCACCACCTATTTACATAAATAACACTAGGGACATGAATTTAGTTCTGCAGGCACTAAAACGCGAAGCAGTAGGCATCTTGAAACACACTACTATTTCAAATCAGAGAGTTAAGGTTTGTTTTGAAACAGTAGAAGGAAATAGAAAGGCAATTCATTACTTTGAAAAGAATAAAGCCGAGTACAACACTTACCAAATGATGCAGGATCGTAATTTCCGAGTAGTTATTCGCAGTTCATATCCTACATGTTATACGGGCATTGTAAGGAATTAAGAGCATTGGGTGTCTCACCTACACAGATGGTTCCTATTTATCACCTAGTATAAAGGGACCCGCTACCACTAATTTTCGTGTATCTCAAACCAAGTCCAGATAATGAAAAAATCTATGATTTAACTAGATTGTACCATGCAGTCATAAAAGTAGAACCTAAACCAAAACGTCATATGATCCAGTGCTGCAGGTGCCAAGAATATGGACACTGTAAAAATTGTCATAACAGCGCTCGCTCTGTAAACTGCGATGGTGCACTTGCTACCTCAGAATTTAAGAAACCCAATAAAGGGCCTCCAGTGTGTGTAAACTGTAAAGGGCAACATAAAGCTACTTACAAGGGATGTCCAATTCACGTAAAGCTTCATAATTCAACATCCATTTTTCAAAGAAAGAACACCGAAAGTATAGCTAGGGCAGCGCCACCTACAATTAATGTGGCTTCTGAAACGCAATTTCCTTTGCTCCCAGTACCATCTCAGCCATAGTCAAAAATTGTATTCAGAAGCAAGCCAGTCAAAACACAGCGAGACACAAATGGAGTGCCTAATGTGTAAATTAGATTCTCTACTATCGTTCTTAGTTCCTCTCATAAATACTGTTACACAATTAATGCTTCTGATTATAAATAACTAATGAAGCAAACGCTTAAAGAAAAATTCGCATATGCAGGCGGAATTATCAGGGCATAAGTAACAAATATCATGTACTGTTACAGTTTCTCTCTGCTTATGACAGACATTCTGCTAGCTACAGAAATTAAACTAGAGCCACATGACCATTTTAGAATTCCAGGGTACAGGATTTATCACGCTGCAACTGGCTTCATTTTTACGTAATTAATTGAACTTATAAGTTAGGTATTTAAACGACTTTTAGTTTCTGAATTGTGGTGTTCACTGGCACATATGAACACATAAAATTACGCATTATTTTTCTGTAATTTTTATGTCACTATTCTATAATTTTTCTGCCACGCAGTATATCATTATTGTTTTTCTGTCTGCCGAACTCAACCTAACCTTTTGCATAAATTGTTTCATTGCACACCTCAATGCGGTTACAAGGGCAATTGTGTAAACCTGATTAAGTCAGATGATTAAAAAGCGCTTCGCAGTATTCTTATCTTGAAATTCCACATTCATTATATTACATTCAAACACAACTGATTAGCAGCAGAGCTTTATATATGACGGTTTCAAAAATTCAAACCAAATAACTAGTACCTTAGAAATGGCTATTAAAAATTACGAGTTTTAAAGAGATGCGTGTTTCATTCTGTATTAGGTGCCTTTTTGCCTATCTATTATGTTTTACCTCTTATGCTGCATTACATAATATTCCTTCTGAAAGAGGTGCACTTCAACTGCTATTTCTGGAAACATAGAAATATATATCTTATCAAAAATGTGATGCGTTTACCCATATTACTTCCTCACTCTTCAATAAACCATTGTTACAAACACTTCTTCCTCTATCTATTTCGTGTTAATTTGGATAAATGCTCTCAGAAAATATCTTACTGCCATCTTTCCTGCATGTGCAAGGAATATGGGGAAACAGTAGGCTCTAGGTGATGCTCAAAACTTTTTAAACTATGCTGGCTCTGACTAGAGTTCTTTTTGTATAGCCAAGAGATAAAACAAAAATGAATAACGCCTCGCTAATTAAGAAAAACATAAATATTTGAAAATTAAAATAAATAATGAGTAGCGGTATCGAATAGGCATTGAAAAAATAAAAGATACAAAATGGACAAGAACTTATACAGAGATTTTTTGTTAATTGTAAAAGCTATTCTTATGTACATAATGTAGTGTAAAAAATAATTTAAATGTTGATTAATGATATGAAACGTAGACCAACGTAATGGAATTAAAACGGTAACTAGCGTTGGTGGCCCCGACGTGATAATAAAACATAAAGAAATGGCCAATTAAACAACAGCACACTGTTACGTGAGTAGAAGTTCTCTGTCGCATTTATTTCATCCTGTGGCGAATATCCAGTATAGACTGTATACTGTGTTGTAAATTGTGTATTTGGGGACATAAACAATAGAAAGTAAGTTTGAAATGGCAACCGAGGAAGACAACGACGTTTACCGAAGTATATCGGGAGGGAACCCAATACAAGATTGTCAGATCTTACGTTCTTACTGTAAAATAAAAAGCTGGAATATGTGCAAGTTTTTAACTTAATGATTACTTTGTTGTTTATTCATAAGAAGAAATTTGTTATATTTGTGGCATTGTGGCATTTTAATACATTTGTTTAAATTTATAGTGACTTTCATATAAATTTCAACTTACAATTAATCAGAAAGAAAGCATCTGATAGTTGTAAACCCAAGAAGTATCCAGCCAAACAGAAACATCAGGAAAACATTGTTTTTTATCCATAATAAGAAGCAAGTGCTGTTTATATTTGTGGCATTTAGGTATTTGACTGCGCATTATTTTTTATTTATTTTAATACAGTTGTTAAAATACACAATACATGATCAAGCGATCAAACTCTCGCATCCTCACTTAACTTTCGACACAAGAGTGATCTGTTTAAGTGGATATATCATTATTAATAACACTGATACATTAACATTTCTTTTGCCAGAACTTTTACATTTCATTTGTTTGACATTTAATTATGAATAATTGTAGTTAAGGAGACCCATTTCATTCAGCTTCAGGAAAAATTGAAGTATAAATGCCTGGTAAAACTGCAGTTGTATCAGCATTTAACTGAATTTATTTCAGACAGGATTATATTAGCATCTCTAACAGAGGGGGTATATTTTCCTGTAGTTGCTATCTTCGAACATGAATCATTTTGAACTGGCCCTCGGAATAATCTAATAAGGATGAAGAAAGTTCAAGGCTTGATACTTATGGCACAAAATGTTCATCACAACTTTCTCTGTCAAAGTGAAATGCTTGGTGGTCAACACAGTGCACTATGCACTTGCTGGTTAGTCTTATTACTTATTAGTAATTTTATTTGCTTTCAAAGTTTCAACATACGTATTATCATTATTTCTTATTTTTTATTTATTTGTTATTTTTTGCCAGAAAAGCACCAGAAATTTTAATTACCTTAGAGAACATCTTCTCAATTAAGCTGTATGCGAACTCAAAGATGTGGACGTTTTTAAAACAGATTATTTTGAATACAAGAGATCATGAATCAGGTATTTTTGTGAAATCTGGGCATCAGACTTAGTTGGAATAGCTACTTCTTGTAAATATAAGTAAACAGTAGCAAAATAATGTGTGAAAATATGGTGATGTGACTTGAAATATACTCTTCAACTTTCCCTACATAACCGACTTGTTTGTTTACTTCCTTTTAATTAAATAAAGAATGACTTATGCAGTTTGGGAGGTACTGAATAAAAAGTTTAAATGGAAAAGGACAGACACAAGAGCACCCTTTTAGCTAGTTTTGCATTTTTACGAATCTATATGTCTGAAAGCCATAATTCTCTTCATGCAAATTATTAATCAAACTAAGTAACCCTTCCACTGATAAATTCTTACACTGATATTCTGTATCTGCAGGAAGGTCGTACTCCAGTCCGCATATGACCTTTGGTGCTCCAAATATTTGAGGATGGTTATTTTCATGCTTTCTGAAGGAAGCCAGCACTGGGACGCAGGGATGTTATTGCAAGTTTCCGGTACGTTTATTAGCCGAATGTTTTCTGTCAGATGTATCCAGATATTCCCCACGTAATGGTTTACAACTACATACCTCTCCGATTAGTTTTGCCTTTGCCACTCACACTTTGGAAAGTTAAGGTGGTGTGTCCTACCTTGGGGTAAAAATCGAAGAACAGATTGTTCAGGAGCCACTAGCTGACGTCTTCCAAGTTGTGCTACTTGGAGAGTGAGCGACAGACTTCTGGGCGGGTACCACAAGTAGTTCTGGCCTTCACCAGTGGAAGGGAGAAGAAGTAGTTGACCAGCTTGTGTACTCTCGCAGAGCGACGAACGCCGAGTCTTTCCAGCTGTAAAGATGACACACATCGACGGCTTCAGAACATCCAGCAGCCATATCGTCGCAAGTTAACCTGGAAAAAGTTTTAACAAGGAAGGTTTATTATTTCATAGATTTTATATACGAGGTGTTTTCAAAAAGTATCGCAAATTTTGAATTTTCGCGGACTACGTATATTCGATTTCCAATTGTTTTGTGGCGTTATGGTGGTGCTTATGTCCCTCACTTATGTGGGAAAGCTTGGCGATTTTGAATTTTCAGTTAATTGTTGACAGCTGTCTTGCTTGGACGTGTTTTATCTCCGATTTTTGTCCATTCCACAAAATTTATCCAAGAATCTGTATCAAATTTTGCGTGGAAAACAAAATTAAGTTCGCGGGTGCATTCCGAATGTTGACCAGGGCATATGGTGAAGCTACCCTGGCCCAAAGTAACGTTTATCGGTGGTACAAAAGGTTCTCAAAGGGTCGAGCAGATGTGAACGACGAAGAGCGTCCCGAGCGCCCGAGATCGTCAATAACAGACGAAAACAATGAAGTACTGAAGAAAATAATATTTGTGAATCGTCAAATCACCATTAGAGAAGTAGCTAGTGATTGGCTCGTGCCATTCGATTTAAACCAGTGATTCAGGCATGGGACGGGTCTCCGCAAAATTCGTAGCAAAGTTGCTGAAATTCGACCAAAAACTCCATCGCATTAACGTTACTAAGAAGCTGTTGAACTCTGTCCGCCAAATTTTCATCAGAGAGTCATAACTGGTGACGAATCATGAGTTTATGGTTATGACATAGCAACTAAAGTTCAAACATCTCAATGGATGCTGCCACCCCAGCCAATACCGAAAAAGGCGCGTCTAGTTTGGTCGCATGTGAAGGTTTTTTCTTAGAGTTTTCTTCGATTGCAGGGGCGTGGTGCATGACGAGTTCTTACCTCAGGGTAGAACGGTAAATAACGGTATTACCTGCAAGTTATGCGTAGTTTTCACGAAGCAATCCGCCAGAAACACCCAGATTTGTGAAAGAACAAAATTGGCTTGTACATCATTCTAAGTTCCTGCTCATACATCGTTGATTGTTAGCGAAGTTTTGGCCAAAAACAATAGACCTATGATGCGGCAGCCACCGTACTCCCCAGATATGGCCCCTATGACTTTATATTGTCCCCAAACCTGGAGATGCCGATGAAAGTACGACACTACGCCATGATTGAGGAGATAAAGTCGGCCTCGAAGTAGGAGTTGAACAAGATCACAGAAAACGATGTATTAAAAAACGTTGAGGTGTTTAATATCTGGGAGGGAGCTTACATTGAAGGGGACAAAATAGATTTTTATGAATAATTATATACTTTTTGGAAAAACACAAAATTTGCGATGCTTTTTGAATAGACCTCGAATAAGACTTCGCATAATAGACCTCGTAGGTTGCCACAAAAGGTGCGTGTATGAGAAACCCTAGTGGTCTACCGGGAAACATACCAGTAAGTTGGAGTATTAAATGTCATGTTGGCATGTTGGCCATAGTAGCTCAGTTGGTTAGAGCAACAGAACGGAAAGCGGGAGTTCCGTGTTTCAAATACCGGCTATGTCATTGAATTTTCCAATCTGGCTCTAATCATCTAAACCTTAGTCTACATACAGCTAGTGTGGAAGAAATGATTATTTATACTCTTACCTTTAGTTCTCTCAGAATTTGTAGAGGTTAGCACTATAGCTTAACTGTGGACTTGATTTTTTGAGTTTTACAATGTGTTGTAATATTATTGTAATATTGTAATTTTCAATGTGATCGCTATAAGACGTAGGAGTTTTGCGACATAAAATAAACTGTAAAAAAGGGATCAAAATGTAGTAGTTGATGGACGTAGAACGATAAACTTATCTACTTTCATGGAACTGCCCCAAACCTTAGGATTCTTAGAGAAAAACTTGTAATTCTTTTTTAAAAGTGGATGTGTTCTATAGATTTACATGAAGAATAGACGATTCTTTTTAAGCCTACGTTTCTTTGCATTTATTAACTTCTTTTTCTGTTTTAATGGTCAACTTTTTCCAAAAAACCTCTGCTTTATCATTGCATAATCTACTTTCATCTTCCCTTCCTGACCTTTTTATGAGGTTTTTTAAATGCAAGTCACTAAAGAATTCCCTTTAAATATTAATGCTTGGTATAGCTTCGTAGCAGAAACTTTTGCTATTGTTGCTGATAAAGGCATAAATGATGCTTTAAAACCTCTAAATCTGCAAGATAAATATAAAAAATTTCATGTTAGAAATTAAATAAAACTGTTGTATTTCCTTTCTATATATAAAGATTATACGATATAACAATAAGCTAAACTTCGGCATTCATAGGTAGTCAACTCATATAGATAATTACATAAATGTACACGTTTTAACATATAAAGATTTGCTGTTTTTAACAGTTTCATTTACAAGTTAATATATCCCTACATAAAGAGGACTTTAATAGGGAATATAGACACATTATTAATACTACTTTAATTAATGGTTTTAATAACGAATTTTGGCATATAAAGATAGAAAAATAAAATAAAAATGTAAACATTATTTTCAAACTTAAAAGATGATTATAACTATAAAAAGTTTTTACCATCTTTTTGCTAATGAAAATTTTACAAAATTGTTAAAGAATTTACTATAACTGTTCCTCATCACAAATATACCAAATGTATTACATTTTTCTAAAAAAATAATACTTCGCAGAAGAAAATAGGCATTTAGCAATTTAGTTGTTTAGTTTGTGATCAGATGTAGATTGAAAGCATCAAGCATAATTTTGAAACCGAAATGAACCTTTTAGAGATATTAGGTATAAACAGATGCATAAAACAGCCGTAGCAGGCCACTTGTGGTCATTTGACTGTAAAATAAATGCATAAATTATCTTATTAAAGCAATGAAATGCTCCAAAACATTTAATGGTTTGGCATAAAATATTTATTTAAAAAAATAAAGAACAGGTGATAAATTTTGAAATATGGCCAATTGATTCTCTATTTAATTCTGTTTTATTTTCAGAGATTGGTGTTAAATACAAAAATAATCCATCACATAGCCGCTGTAAGGGCAACATAAGAAATAAACTGAATGGCTGAAAATGCAACATAGATTTTGGGGGGACAAGTCTCTGGAGTTCTGTGAGAAATTTATCAATTCCCAAAGAGATAAGTAAAGTTTGTAGCAAATTATTATATCTTGTAATACCTGTACAGCACTGTAAGTCTTTATTTTGCATATAAAGCTTTTTTCACTATCTGAGTTTGTGTATTTCTTACTTACTAATTTTACTAAATTTACATAAATAAGTTCTGTACTAAGAAAAATTAATATGAGTAAAAAATAAATATTTTATTCCTTTCAGATTGTTGCACTTAATTGTCTTGTAAGATATAATTTTAATCATGCAACACCAATAATGTCATTCCTTCAGTCAATATGACAGAAATTTTATTTTCATTGACCCATTACACAAACCTTAAGAGAATTTCAATTTTGGCCTGCACTTCCATTTGTATGTGCATTATTGAGACTTCAAGGCATATTTCATCTTCCTATGTTTAATGCTCCAAACGAGTAACTTTAAAAATGGTTCTTTTAAAACACTCCACCATTTACCACATTATAATGAACAAATTTATAATTTAATTTTGTTTTACCTTCCTTAACAAAAGGAAATAGATTTTAAATATTATTGCATTGCATGTACAATATACTGAAGTATTGTGTAGCTTTTAAACTCAAAGAAAAGTACTATTAGATATTCATTTTTGGAACTTCAGTAATAAACATGACAATCTTTAGTTTTGTTTACATTGTATCATGTGTAGCATTTTAGAGCAAATCTGCTGGAAAATAAATCCCTTCTGAGAAACTCAAATTTATAGTCCAACAAATCCTTGTTGTGTTTTATAACCTACTTATTAAAGAAAAGGAACTTGTAACATAAAGTGTCAAATAACAACTTTAGATCCACAGTGTTCCTGTCATAGAATATAAATGTCAATGAAGGTTTATGTTGTGTTTCGGTGCAACCTCTACTAAAGAATATGCACTGTTGTTGAATTTTGTAAATTCTGTTACTTTAATAAACATACGTTTCTGAAATCTGTGTTGCAAGTAAGATATAAAATCATCACACAAACAAAAGCACACCTCAGCATCTCAAGTCATTTTAAATGTGTTAATCGTTTAAATGACGTTAATAATAAAAAAAGAAGCAATGATACGTAAAATGAACAAATTTAAACTTTTGGTAGTAAAAATATTATTTATTTTGACAAACGTTTATTTAAAAAAATGGTTGGAAGTAGTTTTTATTAATCCATACTTATTTAAGATGATAAGAGTAAATACAGGAGAAGCAATATTTTGGGTAATATAACGCCAAATAAATATGTATTCAATATTGCTCAAGTAATAACTATATGGAAAATTCACTCCCTGCAAGTTCATGCTTTTAGGTTCAGGTGCTTGTCTACCAAATGTGGTGTAAGTTTATTAATATAGTAATGTTAAACTATAAATGAAATATTGCAGGAAGACCACTTAATAATGGTCATTGGTCCGTCACATTTCCAATAATATGTTTTAGGGTACCCAAGAGCAAACTACGTGATGCTGAAGTGATATTGCAAACAGAAAAACAGTAACTATAAATTCATTTCTTTATAGATTTGTAACAAAATCTAATGAGTTGGGAAGGAAAGTGAATTATTATCTTACCTTCTTCTGCTCCAGTTGATGTTTGATGAAATTGATTTCCTTCAAGTGAGCCCCTCTGCTCCTGCAGACAATGATATAAATTAAATCACTATAGTTCCTAAGCAGGCAGGAGAATTTCACAAAAATCTCTAAATAACTTAAATTAACTTCTAATAGTCACAGTTCAAAGCTGCGAAAGTATACAATATAAACTTCTAAATTTTAATTAAAACAAAATTAATTAGCACAATTTTAATGTATTGCACATTAAGGGTGCTATATCTGATAGTTAAAGTATACTACTCTTAATTTTTAAACCTGAAGAACTGCGTAAATAGGTTAGCTATAATAACTCACTCAGAACGTCTTTCAGTACGATATCAGATTATAACTATTTGTGTTAAACATACTCGAATAATGTTTAGGTGTAGTCCTTACCTATTAGTCACTTTAAATATTAAATAATAATACCTGATAATCCTTTTTAGATCACATTTGTGAGAACCGAAGCTCGGATATTCGTAAATGTTATGATGGCATTCCAGATCACTTCTAACTCAGTAAATATGTTTAATCTCCTAAGTTACAAGTTGTATCATTTGTTTGTCATATTCTTTTGTTTTACTTAATGACGCTATATCCGATACGCCATCTGCTTAATATATACTATTAGCATTAAATATAACATAAAATTCAGAAATACAATTTGACATAAATAAACAAAATAACATATTCAGCTAAAATATGTTTAATTTTTTGGTATTATATATCACGTCATAAATTGTTTCTTTAGTTTAATTCAGTTCCATCGACCTTTAGCGTGTTTTGATTCAAGTGGTTTTGTTTTGCTTTTACGATGTTTGAAGTGGCTCAAGACGACACTTAGGGACGTTCCACCATTAGCGGTCTGCTGTACTCTGTTAATTTCCAGCTGTAACATAATGCAGTATTTCTTAAGGATTTTATATTTTACATTTGACGATTTAAGTAATAGAGCTATTTCCTTACAAACTTTGATGAAAATGTTGGACAGTAAATTAGAAGATTCTCTTGTTTACTACATGCGAATAGTAAACCAGGAAGATGTGTACAGTCCCTACTTTAATTATACCGTAATTGTAAACCATCTGTAATTGACTGTATCGACTTTGTTTCATTAAAGTGCTGAATAAATACGGAAGATACGAATGTACACTTATGAAGCATTTTTACACCATAAATTAGCTGAACTTCTAATTTTGTGCAATGTACGCAGAAATTTTAATCGTGCAGCAACAATATCCTTCCATCAAACTGAAATTTCAGACTATCACTGGATCCCCTATATTTCAACCCAAGAGATTTCAGAATATCTTTCTTAAATGATACAGACCTGTATATTCTTTTTTCTTCCTCATTAAAGTGGTCAGCCTTTTGGCAGTTGGATATTCATTGTTATATAAATCATAAATTGTTCCACTTAAAACACACTTTTGAAAACCGTCTAATTTGGTAGCACGTTTTTAGTTGCTTGATGTTTCCAAGGAGACCTAAATATGCGAACTTCTAATTTGGTGAACTGCTGGCCTTCTTTACGAATGCTCGTACAGAATGAGCATTCACGTAACAAGCTTGTTCAAATTTGTACCTTCGAAAATGAGTTTAATTGACAATTGTTTGAAAAAGGAATACAAATGAAAAATAATACTTCTAGTCTGCTTATGTAAAATCTCGCAGTCAGTACTAGGCTTGCTAAGCAGTATGTTTACTAACTTTGAAAACCAAGTTATCACCATACTGAATGCAAGGTGAAAAATGCAACCGCAGCATAGCACATGTGTGTTTTTCTTCACTGACAGTTCATGATTCTTTTCTTTCTAGTCAGGCGTCTTGTCTTTTCATGTCTCCAAAAGCAGATGTCCTATAAACATGGGGTTTGGACAATCACCCTCACGAAGAATAGCTCTGCCTCATGGAGAAAACAAAATAATTCTGTAATTAGTTTCTTTTGAACGCGCAAGGAAACTCGTAGAGTTAAGCAAAGCGAGCCGGTCCGCATGTTGAACTATACAATGTCGCACACACCTCATTGGCTAATCAGCTTTACACCAGCTACGCGTAGCCCCGCCTTATGTTCATTCCTATATTGCAGTTACCTCACCAACTCGTTTTCAACTATATTTAACTATGAATTTCTTCTTCTTACAATTGATGGCGCTCATGCAGTGATCTCCATAGGAACGTTGAATTCTGAGATGAATTTCAGCAGACAGAAGCTAGTTTGTCCTTAAGCCCGCCTCGGTAGCGTAGATGGTAGCATTTCTGCCTCACGTTCAAGAGGTCCCGAGTTCGAATCTCGGTCAGGGTGAGTTACCTAGATAAGGTTTTTTCCAGGGTTTTCCCTTATCCTTCAAGACGAATGTCAGGTAACTCTAAGCTCCATGGACCCTGGACTCATTTGAGCATCATTTCACCAAATTCATTCACCGTCCGATATAACTTAACGTTGGGGCGGACGTAAATTAAAAAAAAAAAGTTTCTCCTTAAGAGGAATTCAATGACAACACACTGTGGAAATGAAAGTTGATATCCACCATTTCAGAAATACTACCTGAGATAGAACCTAATGAAGTCACAATGTGCCAAAATGTAGTACTCTAGTTCCCTGCCATGGAATGCACCCGTAAGTCCCACGGTGCAAACTCACAATCGTGAACAGTTTGACAGCTGCAATAGATTGGGAATCCCGGTCAAAGATTGCCAACCAGACCCTGCCACGTGAGATAGGAAGTTCCGGTGCCGCATAAAGGTTCGCGAAACGGGCGGGGGTGAAAGGTACATTTCGAGCGCTGCATGTACGCTAACAACTGGATGCGAATTATATTTCGTGTCACCAATATAATTATTTTGGCTGCCATGTTGCATACTAATATAAAAATAACCTCTATTTAGTTCAATATTTAATAGCTATTGTATTATTTTACTGCTTAGGAAATCCTTTCCATAAAATTATTGGCCTATTTTGTACCTTGTTGGAGCTCAATGTACGAATTGAATAAGACACTCCATTGGCTAACTTGTACACATTTAAAGGAAAGTTTAAAGCTTTAACGGCATCGAAGCCATGAAAAATTCTGTCTGAATAAATTTTCATCGATCTGTGAGATTGTAAAGGTTTTAAAGGTCTGCGAGGACGTATGGGCAGAAAGAAGAAAGATAATGGATTTTCACAAAGACTTGGCAAGTAAGATTTAGCATGTCGCGAAATGCCGAAAATTAATATCATAATATAACCTGAATTTTGCCTTAATACATATTCATGTATAGTTAAATTCTTTAGATTAGTGTAGCACTTTATAATGTGTCAAGGATGTTTTCCATACAAAAGCATTAGTTTCATTAACCTTATTACCTTATTATTGCAATAATGAGGTTTTCTGGTGTTTTCTTTCCTCTCTCTCTTTCAAGAGTCATCATTTTAAGCTTCCAGGAATACGATGGCAGAAATCGAAAGTGCAGGATTATTGGATATTGTGTATGTTTCTTGTCTTGGTGAGCTGTAGTGATCTTCAGGAACATTAGTAATGTTGCAATTTAATGTAGCATATCAAACATTTCATAAAGTTTGAGTTTCATTTCGTATCAGTGGAAAATTTAACAAAAGCTTTAAGGGACCTTGGGACTGAATTTTGAATATTATATTTATATAGCTAGGAAATTTATACTTTGCACACTTAAAGATCTTAATATGATATATTTCCACATGGGACCGAATTTTCAATTTTCTATATTTCTACAGCTAGGAAATTCTTACTTTGCACACTTAAAGACCTTAATATTATAAAGTTCAACACAAAGTTTCAGCATTATCTGTTCCACAGTTTATAAGGAATTAATTATTCAATGTGTTCACACTGCAAAATTATTGTAATATTCAAATTATTCCAGCGGAATCAAAAATTAAAATATTGCTACACTTTCATTATTTTATTAACTATAATTGCATTGCAAACACATTCAGTCTCTGGCAAGAAGAAAGGATTATTACTTTCAAGATAATTAAGATTTTGCCCTAATGTGTTTGGAAATTAAATTTGGTAGCATTTTTGGTATCTTTTTATCTTTTTTTTTAGGATTAAGGTGTCCTCAGATTTTAAAACCAGATTGAGTTTAAAGTGTCACAAATGGAGTATATGCTTCAAAAAATTCAAGACTGTAGCACAAGAATTAGTACAGCTGGAACGGATAGTGTATTAAAAAATGTGAAGTTGAGAAAAATCAATTTTTCTACAGACATGCATCAAAATTATGATTTAGTTATCTGACTGACCTAGAATTGCCCTGCTGCATTTGTCACACCTTCCCCCTTTTCTATGGTAGTCTCTCTCTTTAATTTCGCAACTCTTCCTTTGCGGCGAGTTGCTTTCTTTCTCTGTGATGAGGATCATGCACTGTTGTGTTTGTTGCAGACTTTAATTCTTCTGTTGAAGAACATCCCACATTAAATTTTGCAATTGCATTAGCTGCTACCATTTCTACACGATGGCGCAACTCAAAAGTAATTTTGGGGCACTTTCCCAAGACCAATGCATGCAGAGATTCATTTTGATTTTGTGAAGCTCCATGCACACACACTGGGATAAGAGTTCATCACAGGCTAATCTCTGGTACACTGGCAATATTTTGCAGATTATCTGTTCAGTAAGTTTTACTGTCATTTTACTGTGGCTTTGAGGTGACTTACCATCGGCAATGCTACTGTTATAAAAACATAATTATGTGAGACCTTGAGGACACTTAGCATGCTGAGGGTTTGCATCCGTTGATGCATAGTGGCTGAGGGTTGCATATATTGCCAGCTTCATTTTAGGGACATTGGGAATATTCTGGACTATTGCTTGTCTATCGTAATTGATTAGCTTTGTAGTTGTGGCATTGGTAAGTGTACCAATACTTCGCCCTTCAAGCTTTGCCCCGTTCTTCTTCCAGGTTTCCACCAACTGTTGTAGTCCACTGCCCATTCTTTTTGCAACATGGTTAACACATTCTTCTTTATTTAGTATAACTGTGCTGCCATATACATTTTCATTTACCAAATGACTACATGTTTTTGAGTCACCATCTGACAGCAAAGTTGTATAGTGCATCGAGCACTCTGAAAGAGACCTTTTCCACAGTGTGTCTGCTGCAAAGACCTCAATTGCTGTGGATGAACCTTCATAGTTCTTACTGCACTCACCACTGGTTTTACATCCCTCTAACAAAATGGGGAATTCAGGTGTATCATCTCCTAATTCTGAAGCTGTGACCACACACATGTAACAGTATTTAGGAACAACAATGTAATACATCATTAATCCTGTCATAGTATCTATGACAATACCAAAATTACAATTGGATGTAAACAATCGCTTGAGCCATGAACCATCATATGTTACTGCAATATCAATTGCAGCAGTGTCATTTAAATCAGGATCACTATTTATAGATTTATGAGCTCTTATGTCAATTTGTCTGGACTGAAGCAAAGCATTTTATTTTAGTATTTTGTTATGTTCAGCCACTGCTTTCATGTGCTTAGTGAATGCTTTAGAATCCATTCCAGACATATCCAATGCAGAGCAAAACTTTTCTAAACGACTATGACCCACACCCAAACCCAGAAAGGCACCAGCAACTTTTCTATTAACCTCATAAGGGGTTCTTTGTGATTGAGAGTATTCTAATCTAGGGCTGGAGTAAGATTTCCCTGGACTAAAACCACATTCAATGCATTTTAAAACTAATTTAACAGCAAAACCATGTTTTTCTCTAAACTGCACAGTAAGTGAAGCTTTACCATATTTTCCATGAGCTGATTTAATGAACTGGCATGCACTACAATATATACAATATTGTAACGCGAGCGCTGGTACACCCTGTGAAGCAGCTGGGAGCGGAAGGCAGGGGAGGTTCGGTTAGCCACGCCCTCGCCTCGTTTGTCCTATAGTGGTGACAGGCTGTGGTGAGGGGAAAAACATGACTGTGTCGCCTGTTTCTCTACACCTGTTTCTCGAAATTACGTAATCTGGAACATTCCCCTGGTCACTAGAAACCGGCGATATTCCTATATAAAGAGGGTTACAGACGGCCCACGCCGTGGCTTAGTGGTTAGACCGCTTGGCTCTCACCAAGGTGGCCCGGGTTCGATCCCAGGCGACCGTAAAGTGAGATTTGTGGTGGAAAACACGGCGTTGGGGCGGGTTTTCTCCGGGACCTCCGGTTTCCCCCGCCATCTCATTCCACCGGTGCTCCATCTTCATCTCATGTATAATCAGTGTCATCGCCTGCGGTGCCATATGTAGTAAAAGCGGGCGTTAAACACTACACATTTAGACTTACCCTGAATACCTTCCACTTTTCCACCCTTACTCTCCACGCGCCTCGTTCAGGGCCTTTTGGTCATGTTCGACGCCTGGCCATCATTCTTTACCCGCTCGTCGTTATTGACGGCCAGCTCCTACACTTCACCTCTACTAACGGGAGTGCTTTTAGCGGGATCCCACAAAGCCACTCAAACTACCTTCCTAACTTTCACCTCCTAACCTTAGTAATTGTTATAAAAAAAAAGACAGGGTTGGTTTTGTCAGTTAGTGTGTGAGGAGACAGTCAGTCAGTTCTTGGTGTAAGGACGCAGTGCTAGTGAGAAGACCGTACGTAATTACGAGTGCAATTGTAACGGACGAACTGGTGAATCGTAATTGTGTGCATTACGTAATTTTATGTAATTGGCAAGTGTTGAACTGTAAGTCGGTGGAAATAAAGAACATTTTGGAGTGGTGACATTGGACTTTTCATTTCACGAACCCACAAAGTCACACTGGTGTCAGGAAGCGGGAAAACATCACCGAACATTACAACCATGGACGCGGCATTGGAAAATTTTTTGGAGAAGATGATGGAAATGAAGGCCGAACTAATCTCGGAAATGAAGACGGCAAATGAAAACCTCGCTGCAAAAACAGAAGCGGCAAACAACAACCTCACCGCCGAGTTGAAACAAATGAAGACGGCCAACGACAACATCACCGCCGAGTTGAAACAAATGAAGACGGCCAACGACGACATCACCGAGAAGATGGAAGAAATGAAGGCCGAATTAACAGCGAAGACGGAAACGGCTAACAACAACTTGGCCACGACAATGACCACAAAGGTGGCCGAACTGACAACGGAGATGAGGGCGGCGAACGAGGCTCTCGCCGCAAAGTTTGAGGAACGTTTGGCCGGCGTGAGGGATGACGTCGCGAACCTGGGCAAGCGGAAGGGTCAAGTAGACGACCGCCTTAATGATTTAGAGGAAAAGGCTGACAACATCGCAAAACCCCTCACCCGCCTGATGGAGGAAAACCGGCCTTATGTGTGGACGGAGGACGCCGAAGACGCTTTCCAGCACCCGAAGGGGACCCTGTGCAGTGCTCCAATTTTGGGTTTCCCACAACCGGGTGGCGCCTTCATTGTGGACACCGACGCTAGCGACCATTACATTGGAGGTGTCCTACCGCAGATCCAGGACGGCCATGAGCGCACAAGAGTGGAAGAGAAGGAGCGTGCCGCAGCAGTCCGAGTAGTTGTGGCAGAGCCTGCTGAAGGCTGGGATAGCGCAGGCCTGAGGAGGGAGCAGCTGGCGGACGCAGACTTGGGGCCACTCTTGAGGGAAGTGGACGCAGGGACGAGACCAACCTGGGAGGACATCGCACCGAGGAGCGCCACCTACAAGTCGCACTGGACCCAATGGGACTCGTTGAAGACCAGAGAGGGCGTGCTGTTCCGGGTATGGGAGTCACCCGATGGGAAGGCGCAGAGAGGACAGTTGGTACTTCCCCGGAGTAAGGTCCCGGAAGTCTTGGAGGAAGTGCACGCCGGTACTTCAGGGGGACACCTGGGAGCGAACCGAATGATTCACAAACTACGGCAGCACTACTTCTGGCTGAGACTCCGAGCAGATGCTGGTGGTACACCTGGACCGCCTCGCACGCTACGATGGGGCTGTTCGGGGCGAACAGCTTTGAGGAGGGAGCAGTGTAACGCGAGCGCTGGAACACCCTGTGAAGCAGCTGGGAGCGGAAGGCAGGGGAGGTTCGGTTAGCCACGCCCTCGCCTCGTTTGTCCTATAGTGGTGACAGGCTGTGGTGCGGGGAAAAACATGACTGTGTTGCCTGTTTCTCTACACCTGTTTCTCGAAATTACGTAATCTGGAACATTCCCCTGGTCACTAGAAACCGGCGATATTCCTATATAAAGAGGGTTACAGACGGACAGGGTTGGTTTTGTCAGTTAGTGAGTGAGGAGACAGTCAGTCAGTTCTTGGTGTAAGGACGCAGTGCTAGTGAGAAGACCGTACGTAATTACGAGTGCAATTGTAACGGACGAACTGGTGAATCGTAATTGTGTGCATTACGTAATTTTATGTAATTGGCAAGTGTTTAACTGTAAGTCGGTGGAAATAAAGAACATTTTTGAGTGGTGAAATTGGACTTTTCATTTCACGAACCCACAAAGTCACAATATTTAAAATTACACCACCTCCGTTATTTGGACTAGCAGTTTCATTTAAATTATTGGCAGTATTTGCACTATTTACACTAATTGTACTGTTTGCTCTCAGCTCATGAAATCTTACAAACTCTTCTTCAGTTTTACTAATATTTAATATTTGGACCAGGGCAATTCATTATGTATCTAATGGGTCTGATGGTTCTTGTTCAAGATTTTTCCACCTTGCTAGTCCACGTTTCCTAGCTGCTTCTTTCTTCTTACTATTTTTGTGCATAGGCTTTCGCCAACGAGAAGATACAGCATGCATTTATCAGTTTAATGCATATACTACACACTTTAATGCATGCACGACATTTTAGATGTAGCAAAATACTTGAGAAAAAATTATTTTGCGAAGGTAATAATAAATATAAATAAATAGCTCTTTTCTCACATGTAAGACACCATGAGGTTAGCATAGTAAGTCAAAACAATAACAAACCTGCAAACATAGATAACTTTATGAACCAAAGAGTATTTCAATTCAATTTGTTTTGTCCTTTAGGCAATACACTGATATCAGACACGTCATAGTATAAAAATTACATTACTGGTTATTGTCATTATTTACAATTACTTAAAACTAATTATCATTTAAAAACTCATTTACAGAATAAAATGAATGTGGCAGTAAAAAGAGTTTTACTCCCTTTTTAAAATGTATAAGGCTCTTCATTTGTTTAATATTTTCTGGTAGGCTCTTGTATAAACTTATACCTTTATTGACAGCACTAGACCTGAAGATTTCCGTTCTACAACTTTGAATGTGTAGGTCAACTTTCTGACGTGTGTTATATTTGTGAATATCTGAATCTTTGTAATTTTGTATTGGTAGTTTATTTCGTTTTGTATGGATCACTAATTCCAAAATAAACATACATGCTAGAGATAATATTTGATGCTTGTTTTAACAATGGCCTGCAAGATGTTCTGTTATGCACCCCAAGTAGTATCCTTATCACTCTTTTTTGAAGATTAAAGGCTCTACCTGCCTTTTCCCCCCATACACTATCCCATATTGTAGCTGGCTGTGAAAATAAGCGTAGGATATAGTTCTCAATGCTGCTAAAATTATTAAGCTTTTTAAATGTTTAAGCAAATAACAAATGGAACTCAGTTCATTTATTAAATTTTGAATATGTGTGGCCCATTTCATGTTCTAATTTATATGTGATTACAAATGCTGAACTACATTTTATTGGACACATGTTTGAATATTTTAGTTGATCACAGATGTTATGTTGAATACGTAGTAATAATTCACTGCCATCTCACCAGATAGAAGCAAAAAGCAGCCCTGTACAAGGTTTGAATTGTATTTGAACAAATTGAGCTGAAAGAACTGTTAAAAAGCAATTAAATTTGGTAAAAACTAGCCATTAGTGGTTAAGCATAAAAGGATAAAACTGAATTACAATGCATATGTTATTTAAATCCTCCATTAAAACTTTAAAAAAGGCAGAATCTAAAAAAATCTCGCTGTCAACCGATGACTGAAGGGCTAGGGAACATTTATATCGGAAACCTAAATTACATAAATTGTACCATTTTTCTGTCATTTTTTCGGTCCCAGGTGCCCTTAAGGAATGCTGTGACTAACATGTTCTAAAGATTTTAGGAAAAGTGAAGCCATTTTAGGCAGTTGATTGGGTATATTAGATTTTGTGTTAGTAGTTTCTGAATTAAAAACATTTGAGTCATATATAAGTTGCAATGATAATTATTTTGAAGAATTAGATTTCCTTAACCTAGCTCATCAGTGTATATCTACATCATTGACAAGGAATGTCAAAGCTTTTAACAGCAATTAAAAATATGATCTGAGATTCCATACACTCAATCTGTTCTATGTTGTTTAATACAGCAATCACTATGTAAAATTATTGTGCACACTATACCCAATCATGTACCTGAATAACTATCTTAGAAGAGATCTGGTGGAATAACAATTGATTTGAAAAAGCTTTACAAGTTTTAAGTCTAATTGTGCATTGCAAGAAATGATTAAAATGTTCTTGTGTCATCATCATCATCATCATCATTATATGCCACTTTTACTTTTATTTCTAGTATTCCACTTATTCTTAAAGCATGTAAAATGTTAGCTGTAGCTAGGACCTAAAGACAGTGAAGCTTGATCTCAAATTAGTAAAGCTTCACAATAATGTGTTACTAATCCTCTATAGCACGTAGGCCACACCGTGGCTCAGTGGTTAGACCGCTTGGCTCTCACCAAAGCGGTCCGGGTTCGATCCCAGGCGACCGCAAAGTGAGATTTGTGATGGACAACACGGCGTTGGGGTGAGTTTTCTCCGAGACCTCCCGTTTCCCCCGCCCTCTCATTCCACCGGTGCTCCATCCTCATCTCATGCATCATCAGTGTCACCGCCTGCGGTGCCGTATGTAGTAAAAGCGGGCGTTAAAAACTACACATTTCACATTTCTATAGCACGTCATATATCACAACACAATTTGGACAAATTGGTTGAGAAAAATAACAAGTTAAAATGACATATGCAAGGCATTGAGGTATTATTCTGTAGTACATCTGTTATCAACATGTACTTGTCACAGTTTATGAGTAATATTGGTACACAGTTTCTGTAATGCTAACAATTTTAAGGGTGACATAACTATACCAGCGTGACCCACAGAAGTGTTACATGTGACATGAAACCAACACTGTTAAGTATCCTCCCATTGTTCAAAGATAGGATGCAAACCTTAATCTTCAGCATTGGAAAAAGATGCTTAACCTAATATATGAGCCATCTGTTACATGCAGTGATGCGAAGCCCCATAATAATTCTGAAAAGTAGATAAAACTGCACATTATTTTGCTATATAATCCATTTCTTGTTTCTTTCTAGTGAACACATAAGGGAACTACGGAGTGCCGAAAGAAATAATGGTTAGATGTGAGAGCAATTAAATTATTTTCTGTTAACACCAGTACGCAAAATTTGCTCAGAATGAGAAGAACTTCAGAGGCTATTGTAAGGAAACGCAGGATATGCATGTAATTTGTCTTGGAAATAGCTAAATCATACTGTATTTTAGTCAAACTTGTTTGCGCGTTTTTAAGAAATTCAAATTTTTTGAAATTCTTTTCGTCATATAAAGCAGGTGGAAGCATTTTCTTGAAAATTAGTGTCGCAAACTTTGAAGAATTTAAATACCAAATTAGGTATTTCACCGATATTCGGAGGCCCTCAAAACGTTCACATATTTCCGCTGAGCTCTTGGCATTGAACGTTTGGTTGGAAAATAACAATTCTCCTATTTACAACCTGGGGGAGAAAAATTTAACAGAGAACACGCACAAACAAAAACTAGTTTCGTAATTTTAAAGGAGTATGTCGACTAGTCAGCAGCCATATGTTAAGTTCCGATATGATTTACATCGGATGTTAAATCCAGAATAAATAAATAAAGAAATAAATAAAGTACCCAAGCCACATTTAAGGATACCTATGACTGAACATTTGAAATTATAAACTAATAGCAGTAGCTTTTTAAGATTTATACCACAGATGTAACTTAGTGCAAATATGATACAGACCAAATTTAATCAATTTCACTTTGATAGTCAGGAAAATATGTTCAAATTTATTTAGTTTTGGTTACGTCACCTAAAAGGCCCCTTGCGACAAAATAATATAAATTTTGGTGTAATATTTTAACAATAGGTTTCCAATACATCCATTTTTTTTAAATTTACCCTAGTATTCTCTATGTCGCGATAACTTCAGGCTCCAGAAATTTTTAAAGCTATGAATATGACCTTTTTGCCCAAGATTCAAAATTTGTTGTGTTTTGAAGCAAAGAAGGTGTGTTAAATGCATCTCACAATAAAACCCAGGGTAACTTTTGTTTACTGTGTCTCTATGAACGTGTGTAGTAAAGTTCATTAGCCTAACAGCAAAACTGCGACGCAAGGAACGTCTTAAATGACGAAAAATACTGAAATGTTCAATAGCGAGAAAACAAGGATAAAGAATTGGAATTCATATTAAACACTAGCATTCATATAAATTTCAAACTCAATTACAGCATTATAAATAGCTTACGGATGCTCTCTAAGCATTCTTTGAATTCACGAAGGCTTATAGTATTTTATAGAATAAAAAAGTACATGATTTTTTGAAAATATTCATGTAATTTCAGTCATATATATATCCTTAAAATTCGTGTATACCTATTTCTGATAATCAGTAATATACATTAACTACAGATTACGAAATTAGGTAATTTAGTCTTAAACAAGAACCGAGCATCTTGAAGGTTTTCGCTTTACTTTTATTTCATTTTCGCTTTATATGATGACTAAACATAAGAATATAAAAGATCTTTTGCGGTATTCGAATTCACAATTCCTAAGTTCGAAATACAAAGTTACATCTTCCCGTGGTTTAGCTCATACTAAATCTGCTTTCGATATCGCAACTTTTATATAACATTAAATGGTTAATGTGAATAGAAACTGTTTGAAAAAACTCAACCTCGCATCCGTCCAAATTATATGAGATATATATCCAAGTTCGCTGAAAGGTAGCTGGTTAAAATTTCGAATTTCCTACCTGAAATTCTCAAGTCTAATCTCTAACTCTCAAACTGAACTTTATTTGTAACGTTACTATGCAACACAATAATACCTATGCAATGAGTATTAAATAAATGGATGTATATGTGTTTCTTAACGGTTGCTAAGGCTAGTTTCACAAAGAATACTACTACTCAGTTACAAAGTTCCAAGGAAATTACTCAGCAGCTTTGCAAGGACATGTTGCTGCAGGCGATTAAAAACATTAATTTTGTTTTCCAGTTTTTATCGAATATTTACAACGCAATAAAACATGTGATACGTGCACTCGCATGCCAGTCTCTATTCACTCTTGCACAAACTAATCTTATTGTTCTATGTGCTTTACGTAAATCGAATTTCCTCGGTAATATTAAACAGAATGTTTTGCTAAAGCTTCTTTTTAATTAAATGAATTAGCAATGTGGTATCACTTTTAAGTGTTTTGAGTTATATCTGGTATTGTTCTATGGATTCTTTGTAATTGATTCAGTTGAATTACTCATGTTATCGGTGTAGCCAGTTCCACGGCAAGAGGGCGACAGTGATGGAAGATGTATCTGTCTCTCTCTCACCGAATCTACCTAGCAGTATCATACAGATGCTGAGATGTACAGGGATACAGATGCTGACAGAGAATTTCGTTTCATATTGTGAACATGAGTGTGTGAGAACATACACAATGATCATCGCATAATCTGAACCTCAAAACCTTGAGCATTTTAACAGCCATTTTATTAAAATTGTGTATTTCTAAGTGTTTACTGGGCAAGTTTCAGTGCCTAAGTGTCTATTTTGTCCATTTTAGTGCCTTTTTGACTGCCTATTTCACAAATTGTTACTGGCTATAAATCCGGGTTCAAAGGGGCGTCGTTTTTAAGACTGAAGCGCGTGATTTAGCTATGAATTTATTTACTAAAGCTGAGTACTAAGTTTTATGTAGCTTTAATGCTTCTTCTTTCTTATTAAAATTTTGTTAGTGTTTGTAAATGTCAAACTGGGGAACATTTGACTTACATAGCTATGATTCATATGCACACAAAACCAAATGCTTCAAATTAGGTGCGTTCTACGACAGAAGGTATCTGCCACAGTGAAACAAAATAGTGACATTTCAACGATTTATGAACATAGTTTCTATTTTAGTAATGCTATATTACTGTCTGTAATGCAATTTCAAACACTTTTTTGTATCATTAAAATACTTAATTAATATGTAACTTATGAATGTGTATTTATGAAGCAGTTTACACCATGAATCTCATGTAATAATGTTACGCATTGAGCGCTGAGTACTAAGTTTTATGTAGTTTGAAAGCTACTTCTTTCTTCTTAAATTTTGTTTCTGTTTGTAAGTGTCAAACTGGAGAACAGTTCACTTACATAGCTCTCGTTCATATGCAAACAAAACAAAATGATTCAAATTCCACGAGGCGCTGACGGCAGCATTGAGGATGGAGGTGGCCAAGGTGACGGCTACCCCTACTTCGAGAACGAGGAGTTGTCGCTGCACCGGAGACAGAAGACCAGCCGAGGGACGCCGGTGAAGACCTAGTGTCCTGTGTTGGGGGTGTGGACAGCCGGGACACCAGGAGAGAGACTGCTCACACCAAGGAGAGCAGCCGGGAAACGAATCAGGGCCGCAGTGGCGAGCAGCACGTCGGCGCCATCACCACCATCCCCTCGAGTGACACTGCGCGCCGTCAGCCGGCGGATGGATGACGGCCTCATCGCAGATGGTTGGGTGAGAGGAAAGCTTAGCCACGTGCTGGTGGACACCAGGGCAGCCGTGACCGTCATCAGATCCGACATAGCCAAGGGTTTGCCATCCAGGAAGCCGAGCTGACCATACCAGCTGATGACGGCATCGGACGAAACCTTGCAGGTGGAGAAGGAGGTCCTGCTAAAGCTGACCTTGGGACGGAATGTCGTGCGTCTGTGGTTGTTCGTCGAGAAGGTGGCTCAGTATGTGATACTGGGACTGAATGCCCCCAGGAGCCACCAAGTGACGGTCGACGTCGGCAGGAAGGTTCTGCGGCTCAACGGAGAAGAGGTTATACTCCGTCACTTCGAAGAGGGTCCTGGAATCTGCAGCGTCGTCTTGAACGAAGACGTGGTTGCCCCCGTGAGGAGCGAGGTAAAGCGTATGTCTCTCGTGTTCCGCCGCGTAAAGGGTTGCGAGTTCGAGTCCCGCCTTGGGCATGGGTGTTTATGTGTATAATGAATATTTGTGAAACTAGGAAAACAGATAAGAAAATAAACGGAAATAATGAGAAAATCGGTTAAGTAACAAAAAAAGAATATATATATTAATATATAAGTTTTATGAAAAAAAAATAAATAAAAAAGTAAAAAAGGTGCTGGTGACGGCTCGACTGGCAGGCCAGCGAACCAGTAACATGATGCTGGACCCCAAGACGCCCGTACACGGACAATGTGTAACCAGGGAATTGCTGCCGTGCCGAGAGGAGGTGCACGTGAGGCTGCTAAATCCAACAGAAACCGATCATGACGTCCAGGCCGGGACGGGGTTGGGAACTTGCGAGCCCCTGGTAAGCGTAACAGCAATCGACAGGATACAGGAGCCGGTGCCAACGCAAAACCTTGGGCCCCGGCTGGATGGTTTACTGGAAAGGGCGGCCGACCACCACACCGTAGAACAGCTTCAGAAGGTTCGGACATTCCTGAGACGATACCAGCGCATCTTCAGCCTAGGTAACAGTGACTGCGGCCGCACGAACAAAGTGCTTCACCGCATCGACACCGGGGACGTCCGGCCTTTTCGGCAACCACCTAGACGCATTCCACTGGCGAATCGAGGGGCGTTACGAGACATGCTGCCGGACATGAGATCCAGGAGAGTGATTGAAGAGTCTGACGGCCCTTTGTGTTTCCCTGTAGTTTTGGTGACGAAGAAGAACGGCGAAGAAGAACGCTTCTGCGTAGACTACAGGAAGCTGAACGCTGGCACCCGAAAGGACTGATTCCCCTTAACCCGGATTGACGATACCCTGGAAACGCTAGCCGGTGCAAAATGTTTCTCGGCCCACGACCTGAAGTCGGGCTACTGGCAGGTAGCTCTAGACCCGAGAGACAAGGCGAAGACCGCATTCTTGACAGGCCAAGTGCTCTGTCAGTATACAGTTATGCCCTTTGGCCTCTGCAACGCACCAGCTACCTTCGAACGCCTCGTGGAGTCAGTGTTTTGAAAGCTGACCTACGAAGCCTGCCAGATATACCTGGATAAAATCATCATCGTCGGTAAGACTTTTGAATACCATCTCGAGAATCTGAGTAAGGTGCTACAGGGACTGCAGGCGACCAACTTGAAGCTGAATACGAAGAAGTGCCAGCTCTTCCGCAAGGAAGTCAACTACTTGGGCCACACTTTCTCAGCAGCTGCAGTGGCCACAGACCCGGAGAAAACACAGGCTGTGAGAGATTGGCCTCGCCTAAAGGATAAGAAAGAGTTGCGCAGTTTCCTGGGGCTATGCAGTTATTACCAACGCTTCATAAAAGGGTTCTCCAACATCGCCAAGCCCCTCATCCGCCTGACAGAAGAACATCGACCATATGTGTGGATGGACGACGCCGATGGCGCTTTCCAGTACCTGAAGAAGACCCTGTGCATTGCTCCAATTTTAGGATTTCCACAACTAGGTGGCGCCTTCGTTGTAGACACCGACGCGAGCGACTAATGTATTGGAGGCGTGGTATCCCAGGTCCAGGAGGGCCACGAGCGGGTGATAGCCCACTACAGCAAGACGCTATCCAATTCAGAAAAGAACTACTGCTTAACCCGGCGAGAATTATTGGCGGTAGTAAAGACCTTGGAGCACTTCCACAAGTACCTGTATGGTCAGCAGTTCCAATTGAGGACTGAACATTCCTCCCTAAACTGGCTATTGAGCTTTAAGAACCTGGAAGGCCATACAGCACGTTGGGTCCAGAGGCTGCAGGAGCACGACTTCACCTCGGAACATCGCAGAGGGAAGAGCCACGGTAACGCAGACGCTATGTCCCGAACACCCTGTCCAGAAGTTTTCGACCAGTGCACAAGAGTGGAAGAGAAGGTGCGTGCCGCAGCAGTCCTAGTAGTCACGGCAGTCCCTGCGGATGGTAGGGATAGCGGTGGCCTGAGGAGGGAGCAGCTGGCGGACGCAGACTTGGGGCCACTCTTGAAGGAAATAGAGTTACCAGAACGACCTCGGAGGACATTGCACCGAGAAGCGCCACATACAAGTCGCACTGGGCCTAATGGTACTCACTGAAGATCAGAGAGGGAGTGCTGTTCCGGCTATGGGAATCACCCGATGGGAAGACGCAGAGAGAAAAGTTGGTACTTCCCTGGAATAAGGTCCCGGAAGTCTTGGAGGAAGTGCACGCCGATACTTCAGGAGGACACCTGGGTGCGAACCGAACGATTGACAAATTTCGGCAGCGCTACTACTGGCTGAGGCTCCCAGCAGATGCTGAGAGATGGTTTCGTCGATGTTATGTGTGCGCGGCGAGTCGCGGCCCCCAAACTAGGAGCCGGGGTCGCATGCAGCAGTATAACTTCGGAGCGCCATTCGAACGGATCGCTGTCGACATAGCTGGACCATTATCAGTGTCCGACCGAAGCAACAGGTACCTAATGGTGGTCGTGGACTACTTCACCAAGTGGCCGGAGTGTATGCCATTCCGAACCAAGAGGCAAAGACAATCACGGACTGCCTCCTGAAGCAAGTGGTCTGCCGTTTTGGGGTGCCATTGGAGCTCCAGAGCGAAAAGAGCAGCAATTTTGAGTCCAACCTAGTGAAGGAGGCACTAGAAAGGCTTGGGGTTAACAAGACCCGCACAACATCTCTACATTCCCCAGTCGGATGACATGGTCGAAATGTACATCAAGACCTTAGCAGAACACTTGAGCGAGACCGGGACGTCAAGATCCCACTGTTCTTGCTGGCCTACCACTCAACACACAACACCACGGGGATGACCCAGCCAGCTTAATGCTCCGCCGAGAGTTACGCCACCCTTGTGACCTGGCTTTTGTAAGCACTGCGGAAGCGAAACAGCCAGTGACCGAGAATGTGGAGAACCAGGTAGACCAACTCCACGATAAACTAGAGATGGCTCGCCAAAACATCCAGAAGGCCAGCGACCGCAAGAAGACCCGATACGACAGGCAAGCCAACAGACAAGGTTTCCAGCAAGGTGACCTGGTCTAATTGTATTGCCCTACCCGGACCAAGGGACGCGGCACGAAGTTTCAGCAGCCATGGCATGAATCGTACCGGGCGGTGAAGAGGATTAACGACGTGGTCTTCCGCATCCAGAAGGTGCACCTTGAGCACGTGGCCCATTACGATGGTGCTGTTAGGGACGACCAGCTTTGAAGAGGGAGCAGTGTTACCTAATTATCGCAAGGCACGGCCAAGTGGAGCTTGGTAGGGACCAGGAGGCATTCAGACCACGCTCACCCATTTATCTAGTAGCGCTAACATAGGAGATGGGTAGGACGGTGTCACTAGGCACTGTGCCCTCTCTTTCCTCTCCCCCTGTCGTCTGGAATAATCGGTATGATGTGTCGAGCCGCGAAGCTTCCAGAAACAGCGATCTGGCTAAATAAGGGCTGCGCTGGATGAGTCAGTTCAGTTCTGGACGAGCAGCCGTGAAGAGCGCAGTGCTAGTGAACGGACTGTAAGACAGTGTACGTATATCAGAGAAGTTTTACGTAATTGTGAGTGTGGAGTGGACCTGTGAGAGACGAACAGGTGGATTGTTATTGTGTGCGCTACGTAATTCTATGTAATCGGCAAGTGTTCCAACTGTAATTCGGTGGAAATAAAGAACACTTTGAGTTTGTGCAATTGAACTTTTAATTTCACGAACCCGCAAAGTCGCAATATGTAGAAATAATGCAAGATAAAGAAATGCAATAAGTTAGTTTGTGCTGGATACCAGTACGTGTATGAATAAGTTTTAGGTATTAGAAATTTCAATAGCTTATTATTTTGGGAGTAGTTGTAGTGATGCAGCTGGTAACCAGTTGCGAGTGCTGGATACCGGTATTACGAGGCGTGTCCGTAAAATAAGGTCTCCAAGGCGCTGGGGCCGTGAGGAACGCCATTACTCGAGATCCGGCAACACTGGTGTGTGGCTTGGTTTAACCCCTTCAAATCCCGTTGCGCAACCGTTTTCGATGGAGCTTCCTATCACTTCCGGCGCCAAGGGCGAGTTGCGTGCAGTGATCCGTTATTGAGTGCCAAAGGCACTACCGCCACTGAAATTCATCGTCAGTTATGCGAAGTCTATGGTTCACAGTGTATGGACGTCAAAAACGTGCAAAAGTGGGCCAGAGTGTTCAAAGACGGACGTACAGACGTCCATGACGATCAGCGTTCTGGTCAGCCTTCTGTTTCAGCCGAAGCAATTGCAAAAGTGGATCAAGAAATGCTTAAATATCGGCATGTTACAGTTCGCGAGCCTTGCGAACTTATCCCTGAAGACAGTAAGACTACGATTGCCAAGATTTTGACCGAAAATTTTCATTATCGCTAGGTGTGTGTGTGTGTGTGTGTGTGTGTGTGTGTGTGTGTGTGTGTGTGTGTGTGTGTGTGTGTGAGGTGCATTCCCAAAATGCTCACCAAAGACTATAAACGGCCCAGATCGGATGGGACATCCTCAGCCATCCCCCCTACAGTCCAGACTTAGCACCTAGTGATTATCATCTGTTTCCTGAGTTGAAGTCACACCTGGCTGGAACATATTTCCAGACCGACGATGATTTGGAAAACGAGGTTGAGCGCTACCTGCGCAACTTTGCGGGAGAGTGCTATGACAAGGGTGTACAGAGTACCACAGCGCATGCAAAAGTGCATCGACCGCAATGGCGATTACTATCAAAAATAGCTGTAAGTTCTGGCTTTCCATCAATGTAACATCCTTTGACAAACATGTTTTCTATAATAAATAAAGTTTAACACTTCATTTTACGGACACGCCTCGTATAATTTGTACTTTCTAGTTTTTGTAATTACATTTTACCTTTGCTTATACTTTTGGACTATTTATGGTCTAAACCTCCATTACTTTCTTAATTTATTTTTCTTCTAGTTTTGATTTTTTGTAGTAGTTTGTAGTGAAATCTGTTAAATGATTATATATAAGTGTAAGAGAGTTTGGAAATAAATGAGAAATGTGGATATATAACCAAAGAGCCGGGGCACGATATTCAGATTTTGTTATATCTATCATCTAGATTAGAGTAAGAAGGCTGCATTTCACAAAAATAATTATTTAATTTATATGATGCCTACAAAAGCTCGAAAGACCTGTATTTTCCAAATACCATCCCAATAACCGCAACATTACCAACATACATTACATGGACTCAAAATAACAAATGAATAGCCAATTCATAGAATACACATTGGTCCCTCTGACATAATCAAGTATGATCTTTGTTTTCTTTGGACTTTGTTTTGTTTTCTCAGCAGATCTGTGTATTGTGCTTATTGAGTCCAGCAAGGTTTATATTGACGTCACTTTAGCTGCTATTATTTCTTACCAATAAGATGTTTGCTATAAATAGCGACGAAGTGCCACGTAGGGTCACGTTGCACTCACCATAAAAAATCTTTGTATCCTGACTTGTTCTACAACGCTTTAAATAGTATTTTGTTGACATTATTACTCGTATTATTTGCCTTGGTGTTCTGAAGAGGCTTCAATATACCTTTTAAGTGTCATGTTAATATTTTCAAATAATTGCAAAATAAAAAAGTAAAGGCTATTGGGGACCTACAGACCAAAGTTAAAGTTGTGTGTATTGTGATTTGTGGGTTCGTGTAAGCCTTCTATTCGGGGCCCCAGATGTTGCGTCGGCACCAGCTCCTGAGTTTTGTCGATTGCTGTTACGCTTACCACGGGCTCGGACGTTCCAAAAGCCGTCCCGGCCTGGGCGTCGTGATCGGTGTCCGTTGGATTTAGCAGTCTCACTGGCACCTCCTCTCGGCACGGCAGCAGTGCCCTGGGTAGACACAGTCCGTGTACGGGTGTCTTCTGGTCCAGCATCATGTTCTGGTTCTCTGGCCTTCCAGTCGCACCGTCACCACGACCCCACTCCTCGCGGGGACAACCACGTCTACGTTCAAAATAACCCTGCAGATTCCAAGGCGCACTTAGGATTGATGGAGTACAACCTCTTCTCCGTTTAGCCGCAGGACTTTCCTGCCGACGTCCACAGTCACCTCGTGGCTCCTGAGGTCATCCAGTCCCAGAAACACCTCTTCAGCCACCTTCGCGACGAACACCCACAGACGCACGGCACTTCGTCCGAAGGTTAGCTTCAGCAGGGCCTCCTTCACCACAGGCAAGGTGTCGCCTTGACAAGCTGGTATGGACGGCTCGGCTTCCTTGTCGGCACACCCTTCGCCACGTCAGGTCTTATAATAGTCACAGCTGCCCCGGTGTCCACCAGCACGCGGCACGGCTTCCCTCTAACCCAACCGTCCGCGATGAGGCTGTCATCCATACGGCGGCTGACGGCGTGCAGTGTCACTCGAGGGGATGGTGGTGATGTCGCTGACGTTCCCCTCTCCACGACGGCCCTTACTTGTCTTCCGGCTGCTCTTCCTGCTGTGGGAAGTCTCTCTCCAGGTGTCCTGGCTGTCCACATCCCCAACACAGATCATTATGTCTTCCCGGCGTCCCTCGGCTCGTCTTCTGTCTCCGGTTTAGCGGACACTCCTCGTTCTTGACGTCGGGATAGCTTGTACTTTGGCCGCCTCCATCCTTAATGCTGCCGTTAATACCTCGTGGATGGTTTTATAATCGCCGAGCATTAAGCGCTGACGAACCTCCGTGTCTCGTGCCCCGTCAACGAATACTTAGGTAGATTCCCTGGATACAAGCTCTTGTGGGAGGTCGACTAGGGCCTTGCTAGCCAGTTGTTCAACTGCCAGTGCGAACTCCTGCAGCGTCTCCCCTGGCTGCTGTGACGTTGCCTTTAACTGGCTGCGTTACGCTGCGGCTAAGCGTTTGTTTCCAAAACGTTACTCCAGGGCCTCCCAGATGTCCTTGGGCTCCGTCGTTGTCTGTACCGCGTTCAGGACTTCCGCGGCCCGTCCCTGGAGGATGGATGTTAACTGCGTGGCCTGTTCCTCAGGTGACCATTTGTTGTGCTTGGCCACTGCGTCGAACTGGCGGTGGAAGACTTGGAAAGTTGGCGCCGTCGTATTTAGGCGGTTTGGCGAGCGCAGATGTTCTTACGCGTCCCAGGGCGTCAGCCTTCAAGTCCTTCAACCTCCTGCCGACGACGTCCTCCACCATGGGGTTCAGGGACTTGACGCTGCTGTCGGCCTTTCCTCCCAGGTTGTTTATGCGGTTAACAAGGCCTTCGACGTCTTCCACCATGTCGTTCAGGGAATTGGTTCTTGTCGGCCTTTTCCTCTCGGTCATTGAAGGGGTTTGTTAGGTCTTTGAAGCACTCGTCCACTTGGCCCATCCGCTTTCCCAGCTCCGTCACGTAATTCCTTACGCCGGCCAACTGTTCCTCAAATTTGGCGGCGACAGCCTCGTTCGCTACCTTCATTTCCGTGGTCAGGTCGGCCATCTTTGCGGTCATTGTCGTGGCCAAGTTGTTGTTTGCACCTCCCGCCTTTGCACCCGAGGTTGTCATTCGCCGTCTTTATTTCTTTCAGTTCCGCTGCCAGGTTGTCGTTTTCCGTCTCCAACTTTTCTAAAATCAGTGCCTATGCAGCCTTCATCGCTGTAATATCCCACTTCTGACACCAGTTGTGACTTTGTGGGATCGTGAAATTAAAAGTTCAATTGCAAAAACTAAATTTTTTTTTATTTCCACCGATTTTACAGTTGGAACACTTGCCGATTACACAGAATTACGTAATGCACACAATTACAATTCGTCAGTTCGTCTGTCCCATTTCAACTCTACACTCACAATTACGTACAGCTCCTCCGATGCACGTACACAGTCTTCCGGTCCCTTCACTCACTCGGCGCTCCTCACGGCTGCTCGCCAAAACTGACTTGTCCACTGCAGGCCTTATATAGGGAAGATAGCCGTTTCTAGAACGTTCGCGGCTCAGACAATTATCCCGATATTTCCAGACGTCTGTTGGCAGGGGAAAGGGACAGTATAGGGCTCGTGCCACTCTTCTAATTAACCCCCTCAGTTAGTGACAAGAGATGAATGGGTTGGCGTGGCCTAAATGCTTCCCACCTGGCCCTACTTCTGGCCGGTTCTATTGGGAATTCCGACGTTCGGGTGATAGTATAAACCGCCAAGCTGCAGGCAACGCCCGGTAATTATTAATGGCATTGATTTCTAATCGTCTTTTCACCTAGCTTGCTTCCCGAGAACAACTTGAGCATTTTCGTCGCCAGGAAAGCTTCAGGTTTTATTACTGAAATAAGTTTCTATAGAGTACCAGATACAACAAGTGTTAATGCAACACTAGTGGATGAAAGTAGGGTATAATGGAATAATATTTATGTTACGAAAAGTGTCTTAAGTAAACAGTTTTTTAAATAAAATTTTCCAAATCATCATGATTAAATATTCCAGCTGATTAAGATGAACTTTCACCTGTAAAAGAAGCTGCAATTCATTTTGTTGTAAGAAAACTACGGATTTGAAAATGTTACAAATGGAGGTTAATATGAAATACTTTAGTATTATGGAATAGTTGGTATAAAACACTGAACAATTTTTCCATAAAACTTAAAATATTATTGGTTTTAATAAACCAATCGTGTATAAGCAAATAATCATGTTTGTTTTATTTCACAGAGTTAACCTTTCTAAAAATATACTTTAGATTTAAAATAGGCAACATTTCTATTTGTATCACTAATAACAATTGATTAGCCAGTAATATTTTATTCGAAACTCATTTGAAACCTTATTTTTATTCAGTATATTTTGTATGGTCATATTGTCACAAGTGATTGTTTTGTTTAGTATAAATAGAGTGTTGTAAGTAATCATTTGACTATGCTGGTGCGTGTGACGTCACGTCACATGACCTCTTCTGCTTCTGATGAAGGATGTAAGACGCTTCCACTCTCTTTTGTGTACCAGCTTTGGTTAAAGGCGGACCTAGGTCCGCTCTCTGTAAGGTATGTAACCGATCCTGTATTTCCTATTATTGTAATAAACCTTTCATGTCTAAATTGTAGTTTCAGTATCTTTTAATATAATTTAACCATTATACAGAACATGCCAAGCTTTCCTGAGTATGCCTACCTCTGAATTATTAGCCCCTGAGGAGCACCTGGCCACGTGGCACCCTATCTTTACCATCATGGCCAGGTAGTCACAATGTGGAGCATTGATATAAATTCGGGTATTACAAATACCTGGTATTCCATAATACCGAACATGGCATCTTAGACAATGAACCTTTAAAGAATTGGACAAAACATTGCCAGCTAAAAGCGACCACAATATAACAAATTACAATTTTTGTGAAAATTACGCTTAACATCAATGTCCAAGTCACGTGGGTACTACTGGGTTAAAATTCTTGAAAATTTGCCTTAAAAACTTTTGAATATCTGAAAAGTGACTTTATTCTGTAGCGAGTGAAATGACAATAACTGGTCAAGTCTCACTGAAGTGGATCAGTGAGACTTGACTCTTTCATGTCACTCCCACGATATATTAGCAGCAAACAGAGCCGAAACCTTGGTATTCCATATTTCACGACTGCTACATAATTCCCTCCTTTCCTCTATATATTGTCTCCGATCGCATTGCTGTTTGCTACCACGGCCGCAAGCCGCATCCGGCGCGAGGGCGAGCGCTAAACGCTTGCCGAGAGAAAGAGACAGATGTCCGGATAGTTCCATGCTTCCCTTGCCGCCGCGAAAGACCTGGCACTAACGGCGGCATTCTAGAACAATGACTGGAAGGTATATATAAGCGGCAAAGTGGGAGGACAGTCACTTACTAATGATTGGTTCGTTGTGTGTGCAGATGTGCAGTAATCATGAGTGTAATGATAATTATAATATTATAATTACAATGACTATAATACATTTGGAAGGTGCCACGGTGAATTCTTTTTCTTATGTAGCGCTGAGAACGAGACGACCTTAAAGACTACGTCTGTGTATGTTACGTCACTTTGCTGCTATACGGGGTGTACAAAGTTATTGCTTACTGCTATAAAGAGCATTTTAAATTTCTGCTACAAGACTTTTAATCCCACGAACCCACTCAGTCACAATATCCTGGTTACACAACAACGATTGAATGAATGGTGAATAAATCTGCATTGGTTACAATGCGTGTTTCTGACCTCAGCCTCAGTCGGTTGAGCATACTAATAGGCAAGAGAGAGAAGGGTTAGCTTGGATGAGAAGAGGAACACTACTTCTAAGTGGGATAAGAGGTAGGGAAAAGCGATTTTGTGAATTGTGTAAGCGAAACGAATGATCGAACACTATGTAACAGAATGCGGGAATGTTGCAATATGGATAAAAACGGTTTAGGAAGAGAAATGGAAGATTTTAGAGAAGGGGATAGTAGCTCTGAAAATGTTAACGTCCGGGGAGGAAAAGAAGGTAAGAAGTCTTGGTTAGTTCTTGCAGAAACTAAAAGACAAATGGGCAAGAAATGTAAAGAAAATAAGAAAGGAAGGTGAGGGGGAAGAAAGGGGCTAATTAAGTAACAAGGAGTTATGGAGGTTAAAAGCTACCTGGCAGAGGAGAAGACAAGTGTGTCGTGTAAGCCAAGATAGCAACAAGGTAAAGGCAAATAAATATAACCAGAAGTTGTAAATTGTACAATTTTGGAACATGCACAATAAAAATATAATCTAACTATTGTGATATTGGTTCAGGGCTTTATTCAAAACCAACACTTTAACTGTCTTAAATAATAATCTTTAAATTTCTCCCAAGAAACGGAAGGCTATTTGGGCGACTTCAACCCTAATTTGAAACTTCTATGGATAAATCATCAATCCACTGGACACCTTCAGCTATTATACAAAAAAGTCGAATATTCGTGGTACCAGAATGACGTATTATAGATGCATTTTAATTTATTTTTGTTTTAACCACTTTTTCGAAATTAAGGTCCTAGGTCTGTCCCTAGCACCCGTCCTGGAGGACTTGATCGCAGTAAACTGGAGAAGAATTGTTAACCACTACATATATACATTAACCTCACAGTTGCCGAGGAATTTGAATTTTGTGCAGAAAATTTGGAATATGAATACCTTAGTGCTGGCGAAGCTGTGGTGCGGGGCCCAGGTCCTTCCGATGCCCCATCACTTCTCACAGCGGTTAAAACGGGCAAGAAGGAGGAATCAGTACTACAGTCAGTAGATCAGTAAATCAGTACATTTGGAAGAATCAGTACTACAAGATAGCCCGACCACAGTTGCGGAGGGACATAAGTAGTGGCGGATGGAATTTGGTGGATGTGCAAGTGAAGTGTCGTGCCCTGTTATTGCCTTACATCCTGACAGCCATCAATGGCCAAGGTAGCCAACGGGATATACTGGTCAGTAAACAGGTGAATGGCGCACATATGATAACTCCTGCAGCCTTTCGGCAGGTGCGAATGAATTATGAGTGAGTTTTGCCTTTAATTGCAAGGTCAACAACGACGTTAACATCCAAAATCATATTTAAGGAATTAGTAAAGGCTTTCTTTGCAGTATCGGCGATTGTTCTTAAATATCCAAATACTCCCTGGAAAAATATATGGAAACGCTTCGGCTATCGTTTTGTACCATTGGACTGGAAGTAACTTTGTATGCGTTTGTAAACGAAATCATTCCCACGGAAGCTAAGAAACAAATACAATATAGTGCCTGCGCCATGATGTAAACATTGTGGACACGTAGATACGCAACTTCGTAGAATAACCAGTTCCGTAATGGTACGTGGCATCTGGAAATTGACCAAGAAGCAGACGGGACACATGATTGGGATAACGTCAGAGAATTCTGTAACCTCAGTTTTGTTAGCTTGGAACTTCCAGAAGGGAACAACAGAGCACCCACAGATAAGGCTGACCTTTGGTTTTTACCATTACTGCCTTAGTGTCGGGCAACCGACTTTATTACTGTTTAAATCACGGCTAAAGGCTGAAATATATAGGATGATACGATACCCTGACATATGGAACCTCCTGAATAAGCATTTGGACTTTAATTTATGAGATTTACAAAGAAAAATATCAGAGCCCATCCTTCTGCCTTATCTCACTTAGCAAATAAATAGATTTATTTCTTTTCTCCCTGTATAATTTTTAAAAAAGGAAACAAAGAACAACTTTATACACGCTTCAAATACTGGTCGCAAGATCTATGATCCTTGATGACACACATTCAAGGCCAGCTAGTTCTGATACAACCTGCCTTTTTGCTGACAGGATACTCTTATGAAGAAATCTGTTTAATGCAAGTTATAGCCAGTACAGGGTACAGTATCTACTGGTGTGCTGCAAAAGAATTTCTTCGTAGAACGGCTGAATTATTAAATAAGACATGAGCTTTCCTGGTAATGAAAATATCAAGCTGTTCTCGGGCTTCGAGCAGGTGTAAAGATGATTAAACTTCGAAGTTTCGGGAGCGTGCATCTCTGATGATATGAGAGGTGTAAGCTCCCGAAACGTCGATGTTTAATCATCTGTACACTTGACCTGAAGCCGGAGCACAACCTGAATATAGCTATAATGTTTTCTCCCTGATCAAAACTAGACGACGCACGCAAATTGCAATCTGCCAACTGAAGAACTTTTAGAAAATATATGCTCTACATTATTTAGTGAATATAACCTTCGGTAAACAATATAGATAATCTGAAAATTACATATTCAGTCATGGAATAAAAGCGAAGTTATTTAAATATGTCTTAGTATAGGATGGAATCTTGAATGGCACGGCGAGCAGACTAGATCTACTGTACCTAAGTCCTCACGTAGGGGATCCCAGGGAGGGAAGATTGGGACGAGAGGAGACAGAGGGCGGCCAACCTAAGGAATCACCAAAGCGACCAGATGAAATAGATGGAATAGTATCAGAGGTGGAGTAGTATCAGAGATGTAATAGTATCAAATCCTGCGCAAATTTAATCCGAAAAACTCAGAGACAAATACTATTTAGCAGTAGCGGAGCTACAAAAACGACATCTACTTTGGCCCTACTAATATTAGCGGGAATTTGGCCTATTGACTATATCAATAGATTGAGGGGTGCAACTTACTGGTTAAAGAAGGAAGGATATGGGAATGTTTTTAAAATTATGGGAAAAAGATGCAACACTAAGAAGGAAGTGAAAAAATATTTATTACAAGAATGGCAACAAGAGTGGGTTAACGAGCACTCAGGAATAAGAGTACATGATATATTTCTGGACATTAAAGAGAAGCTAACATTGGAACATATGAAACCAAGAAAACATTTTTTTCATTTTGTTACAATACATGGCCCATACAATGTATATTTAAAAATAATAGGGAAGAAGAACTCAGATATATGAGAGTAATGTAACTGTTTAGATTCTCTGGAACATGTTATTTTGGAGTGCAATAAATATAGCGAACTAGTAGAAGACGGTCGAAGGAAACTTCAAGGAAAATGTTTATGGAACATCTTAAGAGATGCAGAAGATTACGTTAATTTAGAAAATATGTCTCAAATAATATCAGTTAAGGCCTTAGAGGAATGTATGACACGCGACAAAATATTTCAAGAAAGACGTGTAAAAACATTTCAATCTAGGAGAAAAGAATATAACTTAGGAGATCATCGCAAGAAATAGGATAAAGAGAAACTGAAGATACAGATTACCAGACTTGAATACGTGATTTAAGACGCCAATTATGGACATCAGAAAGTAGACAGAAAGACCATAGGGAGAAAGAAAATACCAGGAGAGAGAAGATATTTATGGAGAGTATCAGAGCGGACATATGCAACTGATTATGCAAAAGCGGAGAGATGATCACCCGGAAGTCTGGAACTGACGAACCAGCTCCGTCTACTGATGCCAGTTACTTTAAGAGATGGATACCAGTTGGAGGAAGCTTTGGATACCAGTTGTAGAAAAGGAAATTTTAAAATTGTAGGAAACAGTCTTTCTTAGCTTGTTATAAGAATGAAAGCTGTAGTAGAAATGTAGATTTGATTTATTTATATTATTGAAGTAGAAGTAAAGCAGAAAAGACTGTTTTAGATAGATCATATTTTTAAGGTTGCTGGAATCCAGTAATCTTTAGGTTTAGTGAGTTGGTTAAAGTAGAAAGTAGATTGCATCTGCAAAATTTGTAAGTTATTTTTGAAATCTAATTTAGAAGTTAATAAAGTTGAAATGAAGTTTGCATAATAAGGCCTGGCATATATTTCAGAACCCTGGGCTATTAGATATGCAGATTTTGTTTCATTTTCTTTTTTACGTATTTAGTCACGAAAGTTCAGAGGCCAGGGTCCATACAGTTGGCAAGTTATAAACTCCCCAGCAGGCCAGTACAGCTGCCATCCCACTCACCGTAGTTCTAAAACGGTCCACCATACCGGAGACTTTCTAGCGAAAGAGACTACCAGATGAGAGATGAAGTGACATGATGATGGAGATGAAAAGGAGAGACAGGAAATTCGGAGGATGTAATTAACCTTCCTAGCATTCAACTAGCGATCCGAGAAAGTCCAGTGAAGGTCAATACACCTCAACGCTCTGTCGAATAATACACAGGCGAATAAAGAGTTTGTCAAGTTACTTCGTTCAAGCATCATTTGTGCTTTTAAATCGCTATTCTTTTGTTGTTGTTCATGTTTATAGTATCCTTACTTGTTATAGCCGTAACTAAAACATTTGACGAGATACTTTTTGAACGTTCAGGACAGATTATTAATTTTCTTTATCGCGTCTACTGAAGGGTAGAGAATAGTAATACTAATGAAATAAAAGGAAATTTCCCAAACACCTGCCTGGGTGAAATGAACCTTTTTGTTGTATTGCCATGTAACTAGCAGCTGCATCTCGAATGTTTCGACTATCTCACTGAAATGTGTCATAAAGGAATTTCTACAAACATTTATCAGCATTAACAAGAAGTGCATATGGAAGGGAAAGTGATGCAGGAGAGGGTGATTATATTTCCGATAGTGCCCGCCACGTTGAAGGCCTTCATTGCATTTTCACATTAAGTATCGGTCCAGGTGGAGTAACGTTTTAATTACCAGGCTGACACAAAGTGAAGCCCCGCCCTTTCACATGATAATTATCCTACCCATTTGATCCACGTAAAACCATCTAACGCACTAACATGCACACCTAAAAGGGCAAAATAAAGAAACACACGAGAGCCCACTAAGTGATGATGATGATGATGATAATGATGATGATGATGATGATGATGATGATGATGATGATGATGATGATGATGATGATGATGATGATGATGATGATGATGATGATGATGATGATGATGATGATGATGATGAAGAAGAAGATGATGATGATGAAGAGTATAAGGGCGCTCAACTGCAGAGGTTATCAGCGCCCTTTTTTAAAACAAACTGGTCATGGCAAAAGCCAGATATAAACTTCTCTAAAACACTATAAATATGTAAATAGACCTACAAATAAAACATGCACGTAAAAACTATAAAAACAAAAACACAAAATATATATAAATCTAAAGAGCCATTAATTCTATTAGCTTAATCCTAAAGTGTAGTCTAGAAAAGAATCTCAAAACCTTCTCCATTACTTGATCATCATTCGCTAGCATTTCTGCAAAGTTGTCCGGCTGCTCCAGAGACGTTCTATGGTCTTCTAGGTGAAAACACTCTAGCAGCACGTGTCGTACAGATAACGCTTCATTGCAAAACGGACACAGTGGAGCAGGCTCCTTTTTAAAAGGAAAACTATGAGTAAATAAGCAGTGCCCAATACGCAACCGAGCCAAACTCACCTCCTCGCGACGAGATGACCGACAGGAGGTAACCTAGGAAATCGGAAGTTCTTTCACAGATCTAACTTTATTATTGTGGAGAGTGGACCACTCTTCCTGCCAGCAGGTTTGCATAGCTCTCCGCAATACGGCCTTAGAATCTTCCGATGTCACAGATGGTACTCGAACCCAGGGCGTCATGGTAGCCGTCTTGGCTGCCGAATCCGTCATGTCATTCCCCCGCAAGCCTAGGTGACCAGGGATCCATGCACACACCATGCTAACGCCAGAAACATGTAAAACGTGGAGGGCATTCTGCATACGCTGCACAATAGGGTGGCAGTTGTACAGCTGCCGTAGGCTTTGAAGTGCACTGAAGGAGTCACTCAGGATTAGGCAGTTCCCCAACTTTCGTCGACGTACGTGTAAAATGGGCTGGTATATTGCATAAAGCTCTGCAGTAAAAATGGAAATGCTAGTGTGGAATCCGAATGTACACAGTTCGGTTTCACACACGTAAGCACAAACAGCAACATTTGAGTTCTTTGAGCCATGAGTATAAATTACAAAATGTTCCTCATACCGCGATAAAAATTCTTAAAAACATGTGCGGATACTAGACATAGACTTGGTAGATTTATCATATTTTGTCATGCCCAGATCAACGTAGGACGCTTTGCACAACCAAGGAGGGTATGTCCTCTCCCCCCTAGGATACATCTTGGGCATTTCTAATTTGGGACGGATGAGTGCGCGATAAAGTCGCAATAACCCTGGACGATCCGCTCTCACGATTTTCCACTTGTACCAGCAAAATATTTAAAGATCGGTCACATCGTGCTTTTAGTTGTGCTATATGCGACGACCAACTAAGTTTTCTATCAAATATCACTCCAAGGAACCTCGTCTCATCTGCAAAAGGTAGTAGATCAGCGACTAGCCGGAGCCTTGGAGGTAGTCGGCTCTGCTGACGGCAGAAGTTAACACAGATGGTTTTCTCAGCGGAGAATCTGAAGCCGTCTTTTAAACTCCAACTCTTAAGGTTGTTCAAGGTGATCTGAAGACGGCGCTCTAAAAACGGAAAGCGCTGAGATGTACAGCAGACGGCAAAGTAGTCTATAAATAGGCAAGACGAAACCCCGGATATACATATTTCGAGATAGAATTAATCGCAATAGCAACAACGTAACACATAATACCTATCCCTGTGGTACACCGTTCTCTTCAACAAAAGGATTCGGAAAACCCGAGCCAACCCTTGCTCGGCATATGCAGTCTTTCAAAAATTCCTGAGGGAAGAGTGGTAGGCGTCAAGGTATATTCCAGGTGTGCAGAGTACGTTGCAACCCTGCCCGTCAACACGTGTCATAAGCCTTTTCGAGGTCAAAAAATGTTCCGACTGTTTGTAAGTTTTTAAGAAATCCGGTCATAATCTGTTTCGACATGGACACAAGATGATCCACTGTTGAACGGCGTCGTCGAAAACCGCATTGGATGTTATTCAGTAGGTTGTGCGTTTCCAGCCACCACACCAACCGCCCATTTATCATGCGTTCCATCACCTTGCATACGCAGCTGGCGAGGGAAATAGGACGGTAGCTAGAAGGGATGTGACGGTCCTTGCCAGCTTTAAAGACTGGTATAATGGTGGCTTCTCGCCACTTGCCAGGAAACGTGACATCAACCCAAACACGGTTATAGACCTCGAGCAGGAATGCCTTACCTTCAGCTTAGAGATGTTGTAACATTTGAACGTGGATGCCGTCCGGTCCTGGTGCTGTCAGCCGCGATGATGAAAGAGCGTGATCTAACTCTGCCAATGTGAAGAGACGGTTATAGTCTTCAAGGTTTCTGAAACTAAACACGAAACCTTGAGATTCTACCTGAGTCTTAATTGAGATAAACTCAGGAGAATAATTACTTGAGCTAGACACCTGAGCGAAAGCACAGCCGAAGGTGTTAGCCACGACAAACGGATCAACAAGAACTCCTACATTTGTTTTCAAATCAGCGATTGGCAAGTGGGTTGATTTTCAGGCCACGCGCCTTAACCTGTCTCATATAACAGATGAAGGTGTACGTCTGTTTAAAGATGATACAAAGTTGTTCCATGAGGTCTTTTTGCTACCGTTAATTATTTGCCTAGGCTTTGCACACGCTTTCTTGTACTCAATTAGATTCCTTAGGGTAGGGTGTCGTTGGAATACATTTAGAGCACGTCGACGAGCACGAATTGCATTCCGGCAGTCGATGGTCCAGCATGGGACGGGAAGTCGACCAGGTTGGTTAGCCCAACGTGGAATAGACCGTTTTGCAGCGGAAAGAATTTTCTCTCTGAGACGATCAACTAAATCATTCATAGAATCGTGCTCGTTGTAATCAAAGACATCCGATCAAAACGCCAACTAGGAATACGTGAGGGAGACACTTCTTGTGCTAACAGACTAAGAAGACATGGGAAGTGGTCGCTGGAATGTAAATCAGAAATGACATTCCACTGTAATGAAACTGCTAACTGGGATGAACACACTGCCAAATCGATGTGCAAATAGGTGTTAAAGGCGTCTGTAAGGATCGTTGCCTCTCCGGTGTTCAGGAGGACCAAGTTATTGCTCTCCAGGAATATTTCAATGAGGTTGCCTCTCGAACATGCCCGATTTGAGCCCCAAAGTGGGTGATGGGCATTAAAGTCTCCCACTATTAGAAATGGTGTTGGAAGTTGGGAAACCAGATCTTCAAGTTCAGTTAACGAGAGGTCATCTGATGGCGGTACATATACATTGCAAATGCAAACTTCGACTGATGGCAGCTTAATCCTTACAGCTACAGAATGTATGTCATATTGTAGCTGTAACAGATCTACAAATATGAGATCACTGAGTAGCATCATAGTGCCCCCGTGGGCAGGAATGCCCTCTTCTGCTTCAATATCACACCTCAGTGGTGTGTATTGTCTGATTTTAAACTTGTCCTGTGGTCGTAGTTTAGTCTCTTGTAAGCATACCAAGAAGGGGTTATGCTTACTGAGCAAAAGTTCCAGTTCTGGTCGATGTGCCCTTAAACCTCGTAGGTTCCATTGGTGGATAGCCATTGGAACTATGGGGATAAGATGTAAAAGTTGGTCTACATTAAGACGACTTCATCGGTGGCCGAATCAAATTACCCTTTTTCTTCGGTGTAGGGCTAACACCTTTTTCGTCCGGTTTATCCTGGCGCTTTTTCGCTGCCGTTCTTGCAGTGTGGTGCTCTTGGTCCATCTCTTCGGCGGAGGAGTCTCCTTTCCCTAAAGAGAACTTACTTTCGAGGGCTTCAAATCTATGGGTCACAGGGATCGACGAAGATGACAGTCGTCGATCAGAATCATCACTAGAAAGCTCCTCAGAAGAAGAGCTTCGGGATGTCATAGAGCTATCCTTCTTTCTGGGGATACGGGTCGAATCCTTAAGGAAATCTCTCCTCTGGTAGCTGGTCTTAAATACCTTTGGCGGTGGATCGTATACTACAGGCTCGTCAAACTTAGATTTCGAAGTCGACGGTTTGGCTGGGGACGGTGCTGAGGTTTTAGCTTTCTTCGTACGTTTAGGCGATATATTTGCCAACGCTGGTGACGGTTTTGTAGACCTCCGTACTTGTGTCGGGACAAGAAGTCTGTCTGAAATGGTAGTCCCACCTGCAGCGCAGGTTTGCGTTGCCAATTTCTTTTCTCGGAACGGGCTTAGCTAAGACAGAGCTATAAGCACCGGCCCTGGGAACGGATGGCAGGCGATTACGCAGGAGTTTCCGGGTGTCCGAGAAGGATACCTTCTCCTTATCCCGGATTTCCTGTATTGCATTTTCTTCCACAAATCGTGGGCAGTTCCTTGAACTAGTTGGATGACCCCCGGCACAGTTTATACTATTAATGGGCGAGGAGCACTCACCATCGTGTAATGCCAAGCCACAGTTGACAGATGCTGGAGATCCGTTACACAGTTGACTAGTGCGACCAAAACGCTGACACTTGTAGCAGCGCAGGGGGTTTGGTATATAGGGCCTAACCTCAATACTCTCATATCGTGCCTTAATCTTTTGAGGAAGATGTACCCGATCAAATGTAAGGAAGATGGTACGAGTATGCAACAATTGCCCGCGTTCTCTGCGGTGTACCTGGTAGGCACAGGTAACTCCCTGGTCTTTCAGGTTCTCCTGGATCTCCTCGTTGGACCGTTCAGCATCTTAGGTATCGTAACGGATATAGGATAACTGCCTAGCATCAATGCCTTCAATAATGATGCTGCCTGGGCCACAGATTGCGCCTCAATCAGAAGTTTGCCGCGCAATCGTATACAAGAATTGACAGGACCAGCAATTATGTCTAATCCCCTCTGGATGGTAAAAGTGTTAATTGTCGTAAACTTCTGGCCTTTTTCAGCTCGACTGACTACCAAGTAGCGAAGACCAAAAAACTCCACTACTTCTTTTACATTTCTGCCACAATTTTTTTAATTTTTATTTAATGTAGAGTTTACCAAAATAGTTGGACCAAGTTTCCTCCCCCAGTGCTCCCCACCCACCACGGAGCCCAACAAGGGATCATCCCACTCCGATGACAGGGCTACACAGGGGATATAGCGAGCTCGCCGTCCCACTCACCCGGGAGTTCGGGACAATACCTTATTCACTGCTGAAAAACATTCATTTCATTATAATCCCGCACTTACATAAATATTACTTCATATGTATTACTTATTTTAATATATTACTTCTCAGTATAGCGCTACTTCTTATATTCCAATCTTACGAAAGCCAGAATGCTTATAACTTTTTCTAATCGACTATTATTGATGTTCATAGAAGATTAAAAGAGTCTTTAAATTTGTGTTTTTGTTGTAATTTTACGTCCTTCAACGTTAAGTCATATCGGACGGTGAATGAGATGGGTGAAATTATGCTAAAATGTGTCCGGAGTCCATGGAGCTTAGAGCTACGCGACATTCGTCTTAAGGGATAAGAGAACACCCAGGAAATAGCCTCATCCAGGTAACTCACCCTGAACGAGATTCGAACTCGGAACCTCTTGAATTTGAGGTAGACAGGCTACCATCTATGCCACCGAGGCATGCAAATTTATGCTTTTATTTCACATAAAGGTAACGCAGCAGAAGCTTACGACCCGCAGCAGTTGGAAAATTCGGTACTACTACAAAAAATGTCAGGTTTCCTCGCTCTCCACTACAAGCCAAATGGTTTATTTAGCACGTCCCAGTCTTAATTTTAAGGAAAGTATTTATAGCCAAGTAAAGTATCCCTAACCAGTTAATAAGATGTCACGTATCAAACCTTAAAACATAACACTCAATAATAGAACCGCTCATTAATTGCGATAGGCACACCGAAAATAACACACATTTGTTACAAATAGTTATATTTGTGTAATAATCGTTGCATCACTGTAGCTCGTTTCATTTTCTGCATAACTATGGAATATGATGTTGTGCAAAAACAATTGTCGTTCTCATTTACAGCACATGAGATCTTAATAAATTTCCTTTTGCCAAGCCACAATGTGCAAAACTTGCCTTAGAAATTCAGTGATACATTTATGTATATATAGTGACAAACATACCGCCTACATTTGTAGATCAGAAGAAAGTATTTCTTTACTTGTACCTTAAGATTTTCACACCTTAAATTAGTTAATTTTATGATGATTATATTTGTAAAGTGCAACAAAGTGCCTTTTCCATGCAAAACAGATTATATATTTGAGGAACAGAATTTTCTGAACTATTACATACGTTATCTTTGACCCTTCAATTCCAGATTATAAATTTCGTGTTATTAAAGAGCTTTTGATTTTGGTTGGTTGAACTTTATTTTATTGTTTCTAGGCCAAACTTCAAACTCATTTAATTCTATGTTGGCATATTTTTCTGCTTCTAAAGTTCTTCTTCCTTTCAATATTAGTATCAGATCACTTTTGTGTGAGTTGTGTATTGTATGCCAAGGAGAGAGCTGTATTGCAAGTTACGTAATCCTGGGCCATAGCATGATCCTTGAGGGCACCCTTTGCTTACTGATTTCTTTATTCTGATGCTATTGACAGTCAGGAATGCGGTTCTCTGGCTGAAGCAAATCTTCGTAAGGTTATACAGGTTGCTAGGAAATTTGAATTCTCTGAGGCACTTGAGTATACTCGGCCATCAAGCTGCATCAAAGGCTCCTTGAACGTCTACACTAATTAGTATAGTACTCTCACCTCTCTCCAAGTTTTCCTGTATATATTTTTTAACCTTAAGCGCAGCACCTACTGTACTTCTTGGTGGTGTGAATACTTATTTGTATTTGTTCTTGCATTTTTGTGAATTGTCATGATGCATGATTCGTCCTATCAAAGAAGTCAACAGAGCTGCAGGAAGCCATAGCAGGTAACAATATATGGCTATTCCATTTTTCATACGTTTTTGGCAATGTATTAGTAATAAAAATAATAGAATGACAGGTTTAGCATGAGATGCAAGTAACAGCTTCGTACAATAACGAATGGCCTCCGGACATAGAATATCCGTATTGTCACCGATTGCATTTTTCTGTGTTGGAACCGAAAAAAGCCAGTGCCGAGGTGTGCAAAAGAAAGAGAGAGAGCTACGCGAGCGTTGAACGCTTGCCGAGAGAAAAAGAGACATAGATGGCCTGGAATTTCCCACTGCATCGTGATTGCTATTGAACTTACGACTAAATTCTAGAATAACGGCAGGAGGTTTAAAAGCCGTAATGAATCAGGTGTGAGGGCTGTTGTTAATGGAGTAGCGAGTTAAACTGTTAATTGTCTGTTCAGCTGTTTGAAGTGTACCGCAAGTGCATTCTTTCGTTTGTTGACGTGTGGTACAGCAGCGAGAGACGTTCAAAACGGCGTGTTGTGTACTTAACGTGATATTTAGAGCCCGTAAAGGGTGTACAATGTGCCCGTTTACTGAAATGAGGAGCATTTTACATCTCTGCAAGCATGACTTTTAATTCCACGAACCCACAAAGTCACAATACGTAGGGACTTGTGTTTAAGAATTTGTGATACAAATGTTCTAACTGAACTTCCTGACACCGCACACGTTCTGTTACTGAAATACTATTAATCGATTGTTTTTCATGTTCACCAAAGAACAATAACAAGGACGATTCTTCACCTTATGGCACAAATAAGAGGTATGGAGGATTTATGGAAGAGGGAACCATTCAGCAAGTTATCCAATCACTGCTGTAACTCTGTCTCCTTTCCTCCACCGTTTCGGCGAGCTTTTATCTCAGCACAGCACTGCCCGTCTCTTTGAACTCGTCGGTCGCGCCTCCTTGCCTCAACAGTGCGTTTTTTGGTATGGAATGTTGGCTCTAACTACATTATATTGGGAACAGTCTAAGAATATGTCTTTCATTTTAAAAACATTTGAATATATCACATGTATGAGGTTCCCTTTCTGAAAGTATGTTGCGATTTGTTATCTCTTCCTGGGTATCCTTTACCTAGATAATTTTATTCTTTTTTATGTTCACCAAGGCAGCACAAGGACCAAAGGACGTTCTGGCGATACAAATTCCATATCTCAAAATTTTACCGAAGAGGAAACGATGCCGCAACGGGCCCCATATCTACTGTGATGCACTTTCTCAATCTATCAGTTGCATACCTGGTGTTATGTCTCCTTACACTGAATGCTCCTGCTAGGGATCCTCCGAATTCCTGAATTATTTCCATGGTTTTTCGTACTGTATGGGGTGTTACATTGTCCTGTTGCAATAAAATTCTATAAGGGTTAACTAATGCTGGGCATATCCGTCTCAAAATTTCACGAACTCGTTCCAGTTGTTGAGAATAAAGGTCCACATCAGTGGTCCGCCTGTTTGGTACAAACTCTCAGTGATTCACACTTTCAAAATTCCACAGATACAAAACATTACTTTGGTAACTGAAAACATTATTTTGGGACCAAACAGATTTTTTAATATTGACTTTGACGTTTGGCTGATGTCAGGCCACTGTTTCGAGGCATCAGAGTTTCGATAATATACCCATTTTTCATCGCAAGTGACAATTCTCCCGACAAATCTTGAACTGTACCCGGAGGCTAATTTACAATTATACAACCTACTTTGATAATTTAAAAGCTTTAATAAATCTCTTGCTCACACTGGCAGCTTACTTGCACAATTACACTACAGTACCTTAACTTAAACTTGCTCGAAAGTTAAACTTTGTACTAACACCTGTTATTACATGATTTTGAACTGTACCCGCGCGCGCTATGAAAGGAGAACCCCGACTACTTTGACTCCACAGCTCGGAGAACTTTCCGAGAGAGGAACCAAAGCAACCTTCACGCATTCACACGGGGAAAAAAGTAAACATGAAACAACTGAGGCACAGGCCTCGTAAAGGAAAGGAGCAATCAGTACAATCTATCATCCATGGGATTAGGGATAAGCTGAAGACAGATATCCACTCTGCAACACCCTGTTGAGGTGTCAGTTCATGAGATAAAGACCTACAGCTTCTGTATTATCTGCAACTTGTCTTACTGTTGCTATGTATGGTATCTTTTAATGCACCAAATTGTTCTGAAAGCATATGGGTACTCTTTTCCAGATTTTCTCGCTAAACTTGGTGTGTATCCTTAATATTCCATACATTAGGTCTTCCTGAACGTTGTACATCTTTAGTATTTCGGTCACCATTGTTATAAAGTTGGAACCATTGTTATACCGCACGCTCTCTGGTGACACCTTCTCCTTCCACTTCATATATTATTCCTCGGGCCGCGGCAGCGACTTTATAATCTTGTTTACAGTTGTGTTTTAGAAAGACTGTAAGTTCAGACTTTGTTATCTCCATTTGGGATTGTTTATAAACAACTAAAGACTGATACATGCTCACAATGTACGTAAAACTGGCTATGGCATCCTGTAAATAGCATTCTCAAACCAAGGAAACCCAATACATTTTCCATAACTTTCTCTTTAAAAATGTGCCCACTAGAGTTTTCTAACGTTTAGCTAAGAACATTGGTAAATAAACAATAAAATAATCTAGAAAGTGTAGTGCATGTAACACTTGACTTTCTGAAGTAGGAGTTACTGCAGTTGAAGTACATTCAAGGTCTGTGCTTTTGTGCGTCGTTAAAGACAGATGCAGCGAAAATCATACATATGCATGTTGTACTTCGTGCAACGTGCTTTACTTGCCCGGTAAAAGCGATGCTGCATACGGACGGCATCATGAATTTCTGGCTGAATACTTCTACTCAAAGGGTTCAAAATGTGTTGAAAGGATTAACATAGCATTATGCAAACATACGATTTATTTATATTCCACTTGCCTCTTAAAATGTGTTCTGCTTTCATTTCAAACACAATACAATGCACAATGTGCGTTTATTAATTTACATAATAAACACTTTTAACTCGACTTTCTATTTTACCTTAGTGGAAATAAACTGCAGGCCACTTTACCGTAGTCGCTTTCGAATAGTCACCAAAGATTGCACCTGGTATATTTAGAGTTTGTACCATTTTATTGTATTAGCTGCTTTCCCAGGCTCTATCCTCACGATATTCAAGCTTCTTCCTTTTTCATGAAGTCAGCTTGGTGCCAAAAGTAACTTTAATACTCGTAATAATGAAATGTGTAGCGTTTAACGCCAGCTTTTACTACATACGGCACCGCAGGCGATGACACTGATGATACATGAGATGAAGATGGAGCACCGGTGGAACGAGATGCCGGGGGATACCGGAGATCCCGGAGAAAACCCGCCCCAGCGCCGTGTTGTCCACCACAAATCTCACTTTGCGGTCGCCTGGGATCAAACCCGAGCCGCCTATGTGAGAGCCAAGCGGTCTAACCACTGAGCCACGGCGCTGCCTGTTAATACTCGTATTCTCATAGTTTCAGTAATAGAGGAAATTTCTCAAAATGGTAGTTTTGAATTTATAAATAGGACCTGGCACTGTAGTGCGGCTGCCACAAGCCGGAGACGGGCGCGTGGATCAGAGAGAGACAGAGAGAAGCTCTAGAGAGTCCGGTCCATTGTTGCGGAGAAGTTTCTCGGAAGGTCTGCGGCATTCTGGCTGTAAAGTAAATGTCGTTGGAAGGGGTTACCGCCAAGTCTTGTCGGGGCCTTACAACAGAAACCACTGTAGGACTAAGTCGTTCACTGGTTCAATGGGGGCTTTGCTATTAAGACTCTGATAAATGGCGGCATTTTGGTATTTAGCTTTTTTATTTTTATTTTGTATTATTTACCATTGCTTTTTATGGTGAGGAATTTGGAATAGAGGGAGGATGTGTTTAGGTTCGGTGGAGGAAGAGCCTGGGAAGTTTATATCGTTCCCCGGGATCGATATCATATTCCCCGAGACTACGAATATGGGCGTAGGAATTATGGGAAAGGGAGTCGAAGAATTTTTGGTAGAGGAGAGCATATATTCAGCTAGAAGGAATAAGGATAGGTCGCATTGAATGTGTTTGGAATGTACCAAACGGCATTGATTGCGGTACGGATAAATCTGTTTTGGAGGCGTTGGGTGTGACTTTTGGTGGCAGTGCCCCAGACTGGGCAGGCGTACGTGAGAGTGGGACGAAGGACTTGCTTGGACAGGAGAAATTTGTGGGATAGGGACATGGCGGATTTTCTCTGATAGAGGGGGTATGGTAGGTGGCATCATGCGAGCAACCTTGTTGTACAGGTCTGCGATGTGAGCTTTCTAGGTGAGCTTGTGATTCAGCTTGACTCCTAGGTATTTTGCGCAAGTCGACCTTTGGACGGAACCACCGGCAATCCGTAGCTCTAGAATATCGGCCTCTAAACGCCGCGTAAACGTCACTGCTTGCGACTTGCTGGGATTTACTGTGAGCCGACAGGTGTTAAACCAAATCGTCAGGTTGTCCGCATAGATCTGCAGCCTAAGTAAAGCAACTTGGTGGCGTGTAGAGGCGGTTGTTATAGCAGTATCGTCAGCAACCTACTACAACACACAGCCTTGTTAGTATGGTACTGTATTGTTGAACATGAGAAAGAGCAGGGATCCAAGCACACTTCCTTAAGGAACCCCCGCATGGATGGGATGGGACGATGACGGCATTTTAGAAACAATCGCTATGAGTTATAAAAACCCCGCAAGGCAAGCAGGAGCTTTCGGCAATTGTTTGTTGGATATTGTAACAGTCGACGATAGAAGTGTACCGCTGTGACTTCATTCGTTTGTTTTCGTGCAGCAAAATACCGAGTCAGCCGCCTTTAAGACAGCCGATTGTCAATTTCACGGCTTTTTACTTCACCGAAACTTGCTTTAAACTTCTGCAAACCAGATTTCCGAATCCACATAACCCACGCAAAAAGTAGTACGCAATTCACATGGAAGCAAATAAAGGAATTTCGGATTTTTTAAAAAAAAAATACTCGGCGCAAATGCCTCGTTTATTCAAACGTTTGTTCGTTCCGTATAAAGTGCTTACCACATTAGTATCGCAATATCTTATTCCTACAGCCACTCACATGTTGTATTTGTATATTTAATTACTTTTAATGTTAACGGTCAGTTAGACACTTCTGCTAAAGCACAAGTACAGAAGGAAGTAGATTTCAGCTACGTAGACAGATAGATAAGATATTGTAGCGAAGCCCGGAAAGGGGGTTGTAGATTTCAGAGGTAGGCTACTCAGAGAGGGTAGGGAACGTAACCGTAATCTGGTCAGAAAGGTTTATAAACCCAAAGTTCGTATATAAGCCAGGTTTATTATTTGAAAAGTTACATCAGGTCGAAAGGTTGCTTTGGCCTAATGGAATACAACCAAACTTACCTTACAGTTCTTCGTAGACTCTCGGATGTGCTAGTTCAACGCTTGCGATGACAGTCGTGACGATGTTTGACGACTTTGTTAACTGACCACGGACACCTAACTCACCATTGACTGCCCACCATCTGCATATCAACTGCGCATGTTGAACTACATTGGGCCAGCTTAAATACTGTATTTTTAAAATGTAAGCTTTGTATTACTCGGAATTCCAGGCTTGAACTGCTTTCAACACATTTTGTCAAATATCATAATCAAACCGGTGGAGGTTCGATCCCTATCATGACGGTTACAATATGATAAAAGATTTATTTGGGTGATAGGATGCTCCTTGTTGCAGGCTGCTGGCAGGTCTGGATGTTCTAGAAGACCTGTATGCTGTAAGAAGCTTGCTGCTATGTATCCCTTGTTTCTGATATCGCTGACAAGGTCGGGTGTGGCATGACAACTTTCCAGTGAACAGTTTTGTTCAGTGGGTAATAGTTTCAGCTTGTTTGCGTGCATATGCAACGCATAGCCATGTTTAAAAGTAAGTTGTTCATTTTGTTGTAATATTTACTTAAAGTCTATGTGATAAATAAAACATTTTTAATTTCCGGCTCCCGTTCAGTCCCAATTTTCAGTCATTTTCAGGCTCCTCTCCTATCACCTCTATTCCCTCTGACTGCCCTCACATATCCTTGCCCACCGCACGATGCGCCTCCTTTAATTTCAGATACGAGGGATGTTCAATAAATTATGATCATAATTTTTTGCAGTCATAATTTTTCGTACTAAATTTAAACTTATTAAATTCTGTTAGCTTAATGTGAAACAAACACGCCGTAGTGGTCTCATTGTTGGTACTCCTGGTTTCCGCCTGTAAGCACCAGGAAATTTCAGACATATTCAGTATCCCCTACCGCTACAATGAAGGTAACACGTGAGGAACAATATGCGGCTTTAAAATTCTATTTTAGTCTGAAAAAGTCTACAGTTGAGGCCTATACAATATTACAGGAGGCCTATGGAGAGTCTGTTCTTCCCTACAGCACAGCTCAAAGGTGGTGTAAAATGTTTAAAGTGGGGAGACAATCAATTTCAAAGAAAGGTGCCACCTACACGTTGGTGACAAAAACATTACACCTGAGACGTGCTTGTGCGCGATGGGTTCCAAGACTGTTGATTCCCGAACAAAAGAATATTCGCCTGCAGATCTGCATGCAGTTAAACTTGATGTTAGAGGAAGATCCGGAGTTTCTTTCAAACGTAATCACTGCTGATGAAACATGGCTACATTAGTTTGATCCTCAGAGCAAACAGCAGAGCTCCATGTGGACATTTCTATCATCATCAACCCCCAAAGAAGCAAAAGTGGTTACTTCTGCTGGGAAAGTGATGGTCATCTCATTCTTTGGTACTATTGGATGGTTTATAAGCATGTTGCACCCGCACACACATCAGTAACTGGACAATATTAGAGGGATGTCCTAAGAACATTGCAGGTACATATCAGGCTCAAAAGACCACATTTCTGTGATGCAGGCTGGATGCTGCAACATGATAATGCGTGGCTGCATGTTGCCAATGTTGTTGCTGAATATCTTGCAAAAATCAACGTGATGTGCATCCCTCACCCTCCTTATAGACCGGATTTAGCCCCATGTGACCTTTTTCTATTCCCTAGCTTGAAGAGACGCCTTCGTGGGAGGCATTATCCATCATCAGAAGCAGTGGTGAAGGCTGCGGAGGTGATTTTGAAAGATCTCTCAAAAAATGGTTTCCAGCATGTCTTTGAAGACTGACAGGAACGATGTGACAAGTGCTTCGCATTTAGGCCCGACTATTTTGAGAAGGACTCTCAAAATAATGAGGGTGAGTAGTGTGACTGTGTGGTGTTTTAGCACCCGTCGACAACGACGTCATTTGGGCCCAATCAAACTTATGAGGATGAGTAAAGGTATGCTGTCAAAAATTGTGATCATTCTTTATTGAACAGTCCTCGAATATAAATTAAAATATGCTACTTTAACACGCAGACTGTATTTTAGTTGTTCAATTGCTTCAAAATAAATTAAAATGTATTCCTTTCACGTGCAACGGTTGAGTGATAGGACCCGAAAAGTACATAATGTCATGTAATTCTTTTGTACTTGTAACGTAAACATAATATAATATAGTACAAAATTTCTAAAAAAAATCCTTGGTGGTGTTAACTTAAATGTTAATATATTCTTAACTGCCTTTGATGCTCTCCTGTTCTGCCTAAGTGCTACACATCGTTGTAAATTTTCTTAGCCTTACTTTATTTTACTTTTTTACTTGTGTCACCTTTTACGCCACAGATATAACCTTCCAACCGTAGGGACATGACTTAGACAGAGCAAGAGAATTGCAACAAAAATGTTGAGTTTGTAGATTGCTGTAAATGGCCACCTGAAGGGGAAGGTGTAGCGGAAGGAACACATATATTTGCATGGAGCTAGAGATAGATTCACATACATAGAACACTATCTTGTGATAATTTCCTAACGTAATTTTTAGAGTATTAAATAGCCTTCACTCTACGATCTATCATTCAAGGTAAGAAGTTCCCTGCAGATTCATTTTCATAATATAAATTATTTCAATGGAAGGTTTAGAGAAAAAGTTAATGTCTAATTGTTTTACAGGAATATCAGTTCCACACATCAATTTAAATTTGTATTCCTCAACATGCATCTTAAAGAAGAGGAATATAATCTTTAATTTTTGAGCTAGAGCTCTATTAACGCGGTCGTATTCACTTGTTGACACAATACAACTGCTCAGTTTACCTCAACGACGTCCTCCTTGTTTCCAGCTGACGAGTTCACTTCCTGTTTAAGACATAAATTTTATAACTCAATAGCTAAAGGAAGCATTCAAATATAATGTGGTTGAACTCTCGTTGCTAATTACTGACACAATCCGTAGTAGTAGGGATTTTATTGAGCTGTTAAACTACAGGGTGTCTCACAAAGAAGCACGGAATTTGTATTGACATACGCCTGGACATACAACGTCACACTTGAAGCCATCCAGAATGCCAGCCGATGTGGGTTACAACGTCTACGATCCTGTGTGGAATCCAAAGGAAATCGTTTTGAACGCGTGCATTGATTATGAAAATTCCAGGGGTGTGGTCAGTAAAGTAAAAATGAAAATGCTTATCCAACTCATATTACAGAACCTAAGATAATTACTGCTTTATATGGGGCACAATGTAAAATAAATACAAGAAGTTATCTTTCCTATTCTGAGTTTTATTTTGTAAAGCAACAAACTTTGACAAACATATTATAATGAATGAGTCGGAGATTTATTTAGCAATACTTCATAAATTTTACTCACATATACTTAGTATAAGTACTTTGAACACATGCTCTACATGTTCTTACTTTTTGCTTCTCGTTTAAAGTTTCTATCAATTGGGGCAAACTAATGTACTCTTAACGCTTTTCATGTAAGCGTCTCCCCTCTGTGTTAAAAGTTTACTAACAATCATAGAAATTGAATCTTAAATATTATATTGTTGCTGGATTGCTAACAATCGTAAAATATGTTTACATACTTAAACATTCTTACATGGAACACATATTAACATATTCATACGAATTATATATCTAAAATTATATAATCCGTTTACAATTGTGTACACATAAAACATATTAATCCTTAAATTGTCACATGTGTTCATACATATTTATGTCTTCACAATATTTTTCATTGCAAATCAATATTTTGTTATTTCGTTTTAAATTGTAGTTTGAGGTATTTACAACTCATAAAATCCTTATTTATGCAGTAACCATTAAAAATCTTTGATACTTTTAAAAATATTGCATTGCTCTTGGCAAAATTGATTTTACAAATTGAGTTTTAAAATTAGAGTGATAAATAATAATTGAGATTTACAATGCATAAGTGAATATAACGGTCCGTGAAACGTCTGCCAGTTCCTTGGATTTCTGTTCTATAATTTTAGCAAGGTCATTAAATTATTTACAACATTTTTGATGAACCACTGCTTCAGTTACCCATATTCAGGCCAAAAACTTGATATACAGAGCTTATGAGATATACAGGTTTTAAAACAGGTTTTGTGGAGAGATTTAACTTTTAATATCACGTCCATTGAAGCTACATACATTTTGTGACACCATGATTTGCAAGAAATCATCAATGCAGTAGTCCGTTACGTGTTACAAACAAATCGGTTGCCCCGCTGAAACTTTTATGCATCAAATTGGTTAAATCACATGCCAATTTGCTTATAATGAAGTAGCTTTTCTGTGATTGTCTTATGGAACAAAGATAAATATGTTCAGACGACAGATATGAAGTGTTTAATGTCTTTAGCAGGCTGCATTCTAAATTGTATAAATTAAACAAATACAAACAATGAATTCAGCAAAGAATTTTATCTAAGCAAGACTTAGATATTTTCGTATTAAATGAAAAGTTAATGTATATGTGTACTTAGAACATGTTCAACACAACGTAATAAGGCAAACAGATAAGTTTTTCACTTGTTGAAGCAATATTAAATGGATTTTTCACGCTTTTCATTTTGCTCCTCCGTTTACTTTGGCAATTATAGCAAAAGCTTCAGTCTTACTCTACCTTTGCATAGCTAAAACTGTTCCAAAACATAAATCAGATCGTCAGCGGGATCAAGAAAGACCAGAGAAGGCATAGAATGGTCAATGAAAGCCACAGTTTTGTTTATCATTCACCATCTTCTTCTTTTACTTTCCGTAACAGGTGCATTTCACCAAAAATTCAATCTAGAAATTTAACCAGAATTACCCCTTCTGGGACTCCCTGAATAAAAATAAGAATCCACGTCTGTGTGTGGACGTGATACATACAAAGTAAACAGTATGTTAAGTATGAGATCTGGAACTTAATCTTAGTGTCTTCCAAGGAAGCGAAAAGAGTATTTGTAAGTTTATCCTTAAAATTGACAGTTTTTAGAATATATAGACTTTCTAAAAATTGTTCTATGGAATTCCATTAAAATAACGTAAGCTTAAGATACTTTCATCACAAATGAAATGTAGTATTTTGAATGTACTGGCAATAGTTTCTGAAGAACCTCTTCATTCTGGTTTACTTTTATATAATCAGTAAAATGTAAGAGATCGATAAAATATTACTACACAAAAAACTTGGACTTCACTGGAACACTCATTTTATGTCAAATTCAGTTTTGCAAAGTTAAACTTGTTATGCAAACGGAATGTCGTCTCAAAGCCATCACATGGGATTAGGACTTAAAATATTTGATTAACCTTTTAGCCTACTGTATTTTCCTTTTCATATTGTGTATACGTATAAGTAAAGTTATAGTAAACCATTTCTAGAATTATTTCATCTAAGTGGGTAGAAGAATTTCTTTTGTAAACAATGGTTCAGCGAAGAGTGGATAGGGAATATAAAGCATCGTGTCCTTTATTATATAATATATTGACTATGTTCAATGAATCCACGTATACGTACGTATTAATGAGGGAATAAAACAGGTTTAATTGCTAGTGATGTAGTGCTGTCTAATTTGTCTTCCAATTGAATCTAAAAGTACGTAGAATATGTGACAAAACTTTCATGGAATAGCGGCCTGTGTCACCAAACTACCAATAAACCTTAGGACAGGAAATAACATGTTAACATTTCTGCTTGTCGTGTCTAAAAGTTCTAATTCGTAACAGACCGTTATTCAGCTCAACGTTTCAGTTATTTCTAACAGTGATGCATTTGTAAATGTTGCATTATAATGCAGTGAGGTATTTCCAATCATGGACTTATTTTAATTTGATCCAACGTCTCTAGTGCTAGCAGAATTTTAATTTGATCCAACTTCTGTAGTGCTAGCAGAAGACAATGAACACAATTCTACGATAGAGTGTTTGGTTGCACATAATACAGTTATACATATGTGATAGACAACGTCAGTACCCGCAACCCCACTCCCTTCTATAATTCCCGCATGGCCACCTCAGGTCCTTCCCCCTCGGGATGGAAGTTTCGGGTGTGTTTGTATAACATTTACAATAGTATACCAGATAATGATAGATTGTGGGGAATAAGAGTATTGAAGACCCCTTATCTGTGGTTTCGTTATCTTAAACCAGATAAGGAAGTGGAAACAGAGTAAAACTGAAAAATTCAATGCCTATATTTCACCCCCAGATAAATATACAGCTTACCATAATAAACAATTGAAGTAATTAAAATACAGATTTTAAAACCACAAATGATCTTGTTTGTAGCGGAAGGAACCTATACTTTACATTTATCAAATACTACACTTGTGTACTGTGATATTGTGGCTAAAGCTTTACGAGATTAGCACCGGTCAGTTGTAAACACCGGAAGCCCTATCATCGGATATCCAGAACTTTCTGCATGTTTTCTCTTCTAGAGCAAACTGGAAATCTAAATTGATGCTACGACGAGCGGCGTAAACCAATGTGGCTCGGTAGAAGTAGATATTACTTCAATTGAGATATTATTCTGCGAAGATGTTGAAAGCGACCCATTGCAGTGTTTTACAGTTTGTGCAAGTAACGCAGCGTGACATTTACTAATTGCTGTATTGCTCTCTTTGTTGTTGCCAAACCCTGAGATCTAGGAGTCAGAACCTAAAATTTTCTAGGTTAGGTTGCAGGTTCATATACGGTGGAATACAATGAAGTTCATCGGACGTAAAAATACTTAGCGTGCCCCACGCCGCTCTTCCAACGAAGCGTGATCTGTCCGCCACGTGCTGCTAGAGTGTTTTTGCCCACCACACCTTAGGACGTCTCTGCAGCTGCCAGCCAGCTCTGCAGAAATGCTGGCTGATGACAACAAAGCGGTGAAGAAGCTTTTGAACTTATTTTCTGAGTAACATTTTAGAATTAAGTGAAGAGAACTTTTTTTCGGTTTGGCCTTATACTTATTTTTATTGCCTCTTTGATTTGTTGTGTACATGCATATTTTGAGAGTTTATTTACACTTGTACTAAGTTTTAGAAGCGTTTATATCTGGCTTTTGCCATGAATGATAACCTCAGCAGTTGAGCACCCTTATACACATATCATGTCCCCCCCTCGAAACGAAATTAAGTCTGTGCTTTTTCTCGTAGATTTACAGTACGTAAAAGATCCTCAAGCCTCATAAACAGGCCTCTGAGGAAAATTGAAGACCATTTCACATAAAATACACATTGGACGCTGAGAAGCTTAGGGGTTAAAGAGCCATTATAGGCAAAAACACAATTTCAATTTCTAGAATGCCTGTTGACCATTCAATCCAGACAAATATCCACATATATAGAAATTTTTCTCTTAGAAATCACAGAATGATTAGTGGATAGTAGGCACACTCTATCGAATCGATAATAGTAGTCATTATCACTATCCAATAGAACCTGATTGGTTGATTTCAATACGTCTGATATTATTGAGACACACCTTTCTGTTTCCCTTTTTTCAAATAGCTCCGAGGTTTGCCTTAGATGACAGATCTGCTCAAACTGTAACAAACGTTTGAACCAGCTGCTCCTCAGTTGTTAGGTGGATAATTTCCGTATTTAGTAGTACAGTTATGTCTATTTACAGTAACCGATTGCTTAAAGTGTATTTCGTCGCACTACACCAGTCTTCAGAAAACTGCTTCACCTTCATGCACCTCGTTCAAAATAACTTACAAGATCTCAAATATCGTTCTGGATTATTTTTAGTAAACTATACATCAATTGTTGTTGAATCAATATCAATTTTAGACGTTAAACAATACGATTCAACGATCTAGAAGAGGTATTAGCTTCCATGACTTTTATCCTATTAGATTCTTAAAGACTTGTCCATACCTTTCAGCAACCATTACTTTTTCTAATTTAAAGAACTGGCTGATAAACGTGCTGATTCCGCATTACTAGCGGACGTTTCCTTTTGAAATTTGCTGCTAAACATTTATAACCTTATTTTTGTGGGAATGGTGATTTTAAATACGATGAAGTCGTGTCATATTTCCCAAAACTGTTCCAAAATCCTGGATTCCAGGTATGAAGTACAGAATGGTTGATCTTGAGTTAAAGTTCTGTCCCAAATGGATCAGTTGACCAAAAGCAGGACAAAAACTAAGCACAAACAAATGGTTAAAATAACAACTCAGAAAAACTGGAAAACTAATAAACATTCAAATCCAAAATAACTTTTCTAAATTCGTTTAATAAACCAATCTTGGAAGTGCATATCCACGTATGCTTCTCCCCGAATATATAGGACTTCATGGTGCATATCAATTTAGGTACTGTAATCTGCCTACCTTCAAGGCGACAATAATGTCTGTGTACATATGGCAATAGTTATTACAATTGCTTTATTCAGCTATGTTACTTAGACTTAGACCTGACAAAATATGCTGGCGATAGGCAAATGCAATATTGGTAGCTGTTTCTCCCGTTTTCTTCATCATGCCCAATTGTATCTATCTTCCTCACTGGCTTGTATTCTTTGTCCTTGAACAAATGTGTTGAAACATCTGACATTCTCACTGTTAGTCTGAAACACTTATGACAGTAAGCTATTTAATGACATTAGCTTTAGTAATAATCGCTGCTTCACTTAATTAAACACGATTTCATTTTACGTTTCGTTGTAGGATGAAATTATCCTTTTCAGCAGAATTTATTCCTGACACCTCTTTATATTGGTAGCGATGACCCACAACATTCATGAGTGTTGTTTCAATTTAATCTCTTGTTCTACTGTTGAAACTACACCTTACTATCTGCAAAGTTTTCCTTTTACTCTTAATTTTCTTTAGCCCATGCTTTGAACACCAGGGATGCCGTTTTTCTTCATGGAGCAGTTTTAATCTTTTGCCGATGCTCTTGCTACTTAAACAATACATAAATTAATATTAACTTTCAAAACCTACCAAAAATGTTTTGCTCCTATAATGAGCAGTGCAACTTGCTAAAATGAATCAGTGCAAGATTGTGCAATTTTAATGTGCCAAACATATAACTTAATGGAATCCTAGAGAAAGAATCACCCTGGAGTAACAATAAGCAGGTTGGTTAAAACTTGCCTTAAAAGAAAAGCTTATCCAAGCAAACCACTAACGTTACCCATGCACCACAGAAACATATCTATTTGTACTGAGGAAATATATGTGTAGGTTTATCTGGAATAAAGCCGAAGGAACAAAGACATAAAGTAGAGGAACAGAGTAAAAGTCAGTAGATAACGAGCAAATAATTTGGCGACCCCGTGCGATAACATACAAAGTGATACAGATGATCAACGTACAAACAAGTATAACCAATCATGTGAAGCTACGAAGATATTAGGTAGTAACACTTAGTTATACGACATGAACGAAGACCCCATTGTCCGAAATTTTCTTATTGCTGTTCTCAAGTTATTTGTTTGAGCACAAAGAACACAAGTCAGTGATGAAGGTAGATACAATTGGGCATGATGAAGAAAACGGGAGAAACAGCTACCAATATTGCATGTACCTATCGCCAGCACATTTTGTCTGGTCTAAGTCTAAGTAACATAGCTGTAATACAGCAAACTGTAATAACAATTACCATATGTACACAGAAAAGATTATAGCCTTGAAGGTAGAACGATAAGAGTACCTATATTGATATGCACCATGAAGTCCTATATATATGTGGAGGAGCATACGCATATATGCACCTACACGATTGGTTTAATAAATGAACTGAGAAAATTTATTTGTATTTTAATGTTTTTTTTTAATTTTTCCGGTTCCGTTGAGTTATTATTGTAACAAATTCTTTGTGATTAATTTAGGCGCTGCTATTTGTCAATTCACTGCTGTTGGGCAGAACTTTAACTCAAGGTCAACGATTCTGTACTTTATACCTGGAAAGCAGGATTTTGGGAACAGATTTGGGAAAAATGACACGATTTTCTCGTATTTAAAATTTCTGCTCCATCCAGAAAAAAATAATAAATATTGTGCAACAAATTCCATAATACAGCATCTGTCGGCAATGCGGAAGTTAAGCAAGTTTAAAAGCAAGTTATTCAAATTAGAAAAAGTAATGTTTGCTGAGAAGTATATCCAAAGTCTTCTACGAACAAAGTGGAGAGGAGCCATGGGACTTAGCACCATCCTGAATCTCTGAATCGTATAGCGTAGCATCAAAAATTGGTACTCCTTCGACCAAGATTGATACACATTTATTAGAAAATGACCCAGTTCGATATTTGAGTTATTTGCAGTTATTTAAAACGAGGTGCAGGAAGGTGGTACAATTATATGATTAGTGTTTGGTGCAATGAAGTACACCTTAAACTATCGGTTACTGTAACTAGGCATTGTTGTGCCACTAAACAAAGAAAAGAGCACCTAACAACTAAGGATCAGCTGATTCACCCCTATGTTACAGATTCGGCGGATCTGTCATGTAAGGGAAACCTTGAACCTTTGAACGCAAAGGTACACAAAGATGCGGGACTCAACAATATCGGACGTATTGAGAGCAACCAATCTGGTTATAAAGGATGGTAATGATGAGTTATTATCAACTCGATAGAGTGTGTGTGTACTATCCGCTAATTAAACAGTAGTTTGTAAGAGGAATACTTGTAAATATGTCGAAGTTTGCCTCAAATGAATAATCACCAAGTACTCCACAATTTGAAAATGTGCTTTGGCTTATCATTTCTCTTTAACCTCCATGTTTCTCAGCATCTCATTATGTATTTTTGTGAAATGCTCTTGAATTTTGCTGAGAGGCCTCTTTATGAGGCTTGTGGATATTTTACGTGCTGTGAATCTGCGACAAAAAGTACAGTCTTGATTTCCCCCCGAGGGGGGGACATGCTACCCGCCTTCTCGCAACCTTCGAATCTAGAGAATAACATGTTAACCCTATTATGTGTTTCAATATAAAAACAATTTCAATTGAATATGTAAAATATTCAATATTTGCATCTGTTTGGGCACACTAGCAACCCACTATGATGGAGAATTAGAAGCAATCAACACCTCGCTGAAACAGCTCTTCAACCATGTGAACTCTTTCTCTAAAGCAGCGATTCTAAGCGATTCTAAATCAGCAGTTCAAGACCTATCATCACTGTACCCTAACAACAATAGAATACTTTAAATTTACAGTTCATTAAGAATATTATGAGGTCTAAAAAAATAAATACACTTCCAGTGGATTCCATCCTTCTGTGGAATTACAGGCAATGAAATAGCAGATTGCTTGGCAAAAAAATGAATACAAATAAAACAAAGCTGCCAAACAGACAACCTCATTCCACACATCAAAAGTACATATAAACAATAAAATCACCTTATTCTGGAAAGAAAAATGCAAAGAAAAAAGTACCAAAAAGCAATGGAAAATTCTACAAGGAAGTAAAAATCCCATCCCAGACTACCCAAGAAGCAGTGCTGTTGCCATCTTCCGACTGATTACTGGCCACGACTGTTTGGCCGCTCATCTACACAGGTTTAATATTTTTGTATCCCCGACCTGTACACTGTGTAGGGACCCGAACTCATTGTTGGACGGAGATCATCTGCTCCAGTGCAGTGCCCTAACAAAAACAGATGGAGAACTCACAGCACAACTAGTCACACGTTATAGGGAGGCCCGAAGGAAAATGGAAATTCTCCAACTCCATGAGCATTAGCAACCAACCAACCAACCAACCAACCAACCAACCAACCAACCAACCAACCAACCAACCAACCAACCAACCAACCAACCAACCACCATTATGTGTTTCAAATGGGAAGAGTTCAGGCCTGTAGCGAACCAGATGGGTTAGAGCCTTCAGCGTTGAAACCTCGTTATCCCCACTCATTTTATATTTAGAACGCAAAAGTTCCAAAAGTTTAGTTTAAAGTTAATTATAGGTTATGAATTACTTATGTTTCTAATTCAATGAAAATACCAGCGGTGCATCCGTATAGCTGTGAATGTCACTTATGTTAAGAGATAAAATGCATCATCATGATATACTACTTACACCCCTCCTCCAGATACAACTTTCCTTCAGTGAAAAACAAATCTGTATAACCATTTAAAAACTAATTGTATCCATACACTAGCTTTGTATTTAAATATACTGCAGCAGGTTAAAATGGGTAGTAATTACTTACTAGCTCGCGTTCTGTTTAGTTGTTGGTATTTGACATTCTCGCTCATGCCGCCCTGGGTAGCGTAGATGGTAGCGTGTCTGCCTCACCTTCATGAGGTCCCGAGTTCGAATCTCGGTCAGAGTGAGTTACCTGGATAAGGTTTTTCCGGGGTTTTCCCTTATCCTGAAAGACGTTTAACTCAAAGCTTTATGGACCCCGGACTCATTTGAGCACCATTTCACCCATTTCATTCATCGTTCGAAATGACTTAACGTTGGAGAACGTAAAGTATAAAAAAAGAATTCTCGCTTATGAGAAACGGTTATCGTGGATCCTACAGCTAACTTTAACTGAAATAATTCTAAAAGAGTACCGTCAAAATCAAAATCTGATTTTCTTCTATAGAAGTACACACAGAACTGTAGTCGGAAGCAATAATTCCAGGTTTTCCAAAAACAATTACTCACGATACCAAAATACTGAAAGTCAAAATAGCATGATACCCTTGCAGGTCCAAGGAATAGGTCAACTGAAAAAAGGCAATTCAGGAATCACTGGAAACCAATGGTGGGAGATAAAGTTCTAGCCAGATCAAACACGTTATCGTAGTATCGACAAATCCCTTTTCTTCAAAAGCCAGGCAATAACAGCCAAAGTATTGAGTAAAACCTCACACAAGATAGCAGATTCAAATATAAAGAGTATCTTTTAAGTAGTATAAATCAGTTCTAACATAAATCATCTAGAAGTATGCCAAAATAAGGCCCTGCGACAAATAACCGGTGCAGCAAAATCAACTCCAATCAAGGCAATGCAAGCCTTAACTTGGAACTATCCAATACATCAAACTTTATAGGAGCAGGCACTAATAGAACATAAAAAATGTTGCGGTTAAAACAACAAAATGGGAGAAAAGATTACTACAACAAATCGAGATGAAAACACAATCAAGTTTCCTACATAAAGGAATGGAATTAAACACAGATCTGAATCTTCCTAATTCTAAAGAAAACATTTTAATCAAAGAAAAACCACTGACTTGTGACCAATTAATATTCAATTAGATTTAGAACAAATAGTTACAAAATATCAAACTTCCAAACCTGTACTAAAAGCATTAGCATTAGAAACTGTGAACAACAGATACCCACCTGAAGAATGGTTACATATTGTCACCCAGTTATCGGGAAGCACAACAAACGACAGCTGAGTAAGGGATCAGAGGCCGCGCCACGCCCACCCCATTAGTCTCTGTCACTAACTGAGGAGGATGATTAGGGAAATGTCATTTGTCGCTGGCCGCCTCTTTTCCCCCTCCCACTGCCATCTGGAACCTTCACGTGGATTCACGGAAACCAGAGACTTCTAGAAGACTGTGATGTTCCTATAAAAAGGGCTGCAGTGAGTGAATCGAGTCAGGACTCGGACTCTCTCTGCTTCGAGACGTCGTAGAGTAAACATCGCCTTCGAAAGTTGGAGTTGCCAGCGCATCCAGAACTTCGGAGTCAGCGAATTGCCACCATCGGGAGGGACCTTAGGGAAGCTCCCGGCAATATCGCTAAATCACAGCACAGTGGTGTCGTTGAAGGTGAACCTCCTCCTCAGAGGAGGGGCCTTCGACGTTTTGCCATTTCGGGACATCGTCTACAGCGGAAGGCAGCAGCAGCGTGCGAGCGACAACCTCCGAGAAAACAGCCGGCCAGCTCCACATCAGCCAGGCGAGGTACATGGCCTAAGCGAACGTCATAAAAGACGGTTTTATAAGGCGCCTTCTGGTCCGGCCCTCTGTACCTCACGCTTTTTAGCAAACCTGTGCTGACTGGTAAGTATACAGTCAAGGTTATCTGTGCACTGCACTTCGGTGCAGGGCAAAATGCCCAAAATAGGTGACTCACTCCACCCTTCCACACCAACCAGTCTTCCAGAAATGAAAGCCATCCCCAGTACTAGCACTGGAATCACCCACCCTGCTGTCGGGGCTCCAACCCTGACTGCAGGAAGCAAATGGCCTCGCCGAAAGCCAGGAGAGGGCGTAAATGGCAAGGCCAAAAGGTTAGCTGTCGCCAAACAGCAAACTGACAAGGCCCCTTCCCGCGAAATACCACAGCGGGTAGGCAAAATTTCAGAGGGCGAGCCCTCAGACAACTCCTCCTCTGACGAGGAGTATTTCACCGACGGAACTGCAGTTCCAAGGAATTCATCCTCCAGGATGGATGACTCCGATGGGGAACACAGCTCATCGAACATCTCTACAGATGTTGATGAGGCTGAGTTTCGCACCGTGACCAACCGGCGAAGGGAGAGAAAAACCCCTCACCTGGAGACAACTGGCACGTCCAGTCGTTCTGGGCCACCCAGGAGGCACATTCCTCCTGTGATCGTGGAAGACTTCCGGGGCTTGTTAGGCTTTCTAAAGGAGGTCATACCAACCCTGTCCGTGTCATGCAGGGTCACCAGGAGGAAGAGCCGAAATGTCTTCCAGGCGAGTAACGACGAAGACTATCAGCTAATTCTAAGGGCACTGGACAGGAAGTCCATCCCTTACTTCACCTTCGGCCTAGACAAGAGCCGTGACGTTAAGAGGGTCATCAGAGGCCTACCAGTCGACACACCGGTGGGTGACATAATTGACGACCTTAACCGCCAGGGCATTCAGCCCCGCTTGGTCCGGCAGATGACCAAACCAGCTCCACAGGATCAGCCAGGCCCTGTCCCAATCCCACTTTTCCTCGTGATAGTGGAACGGGCAAACGATCCGGACGGGAAGCTAGATGGCGTCACAACCATCTGCTACCTCCGAGTACGGATTGAGCCAGTGAGGAGCTCTGGCGGTCCCCCTCAATGCCATCGCTGCCTGGGATTCAACCACTCTAGCCAGTTCTGCAAGAGGACACCCCGCTGCTTGAGGTGTAGCGGAGCCCACGACAAGGAAGTTTGTCCAAGGTCACCCACAGATGTGCCCACTTGTGCTAACTGCAAGGGAGCACATGTGGCTTGTTACGGCGGCTGTCCTGCCAGAAAGGCAGTTATAGCAGCGAATAAGCCCCCAGTGAGACAGCAGCAATAGCAGAGGACCTCACCAGCGGGGGCGGACCCAAGACCGGTCCCTCAACCAGCTCCAGTGTGCCCACGACTCGGCGGGATACCGATAGGCCCAGAACTTATGCTCAAGTAGCACAAGGGGCCTCTGATGGACCTAAAACGTCACGGGAGACACACAACGCTCCCACACAGCCACGCAAACAAAAGCGGGCCCCAGCTCAAAAACGCACCACCAACAATGGTAGGAATGGAGGAAAGCTTCCTCGGGAGCCCCAAAATCCTGCTGTACAGGAGAACCATGGCAAGCCTATGCCTCCTAGAGAGCTTAGGGATGAAAGGGCGGGAGGAAGGCCTACACCCATTCGTTCCAGAGCACCCTCTCCTCACAACCATGTCGCCCACACAAACACCGCTCCATGACAGCTACACTCGATCTCACGGATGTGTTCAAGTGGCTGCAGCAGTTGTTGCAGACACATGGACAGAAAATCTGTGAGCTTGTTGTGAAGTTCTTCACATCTACAGATCCGGCCAGCAAGATGCTGGTGGCAATGGAGGCGATGGCCCTCCTGACCGCAGGCACGCAACAGCTCCAGGATGGCGCATCGAACTAGGTCACGTACCTCGTTTCGATTCGCATTTTGGAATGCGTGTGGCCTAGCAGGTCAGGGGAGCGAGCTGCTTCACTTTGCCTGAGACAATGCCCTAGACGTCATCCTAGTCAACGAAACGCATCTCCGACCAGACTCCCGATTCCGTCTTCCGGGCTACATCTGCCATCGTACGGATCGCCAGGGACGCCCAGGGGGCGGAACTGTGATCTTGGTGAGGCAAAATGTGGTCCATCAGCCCATCCAGCTCCCACATCTACAAACCCTAGAGGCCATGGTAGTCTGTGTACCATCCACCAAAGCGACAGTTTGTACCCAATGACTATCTATCCATCCTAGCCCTATATCCCTGTGCTATCATGGCCGGCGATTTTAATGCTAAATATCAACGTTGGCATTGCGGTGGTCGGGCGGATGCAAGAGGCAATGAAATCATTCGCCTTATAGATGCGGACCCTCAACTTCAAGTACAGGGTCCCTGGCAACCCACTCATTACCCGCGAGGAGGACTGCCCTCAGTCATAGACTTCGCAATCACAAAACATCCACCATACCATCGCACACTCACATCATTAAATGCATTACATTCATATCACAATCCAGTGTTGACAGAGATCAACACAAGGGTTGCCAGTCACGACATCTCGCTTCAAACGCGAGAGGTTGACTGGGAAGGCGTCAGGAACTGCCTCCGCACTTCCATCCCAACAAATCCCAAAATCACAAATATCCCTACCCTGGATAACGCCGTATCATCCTTCACTTCCATCGTGAAGCGGACCGCCTATAATCTGACAGTCCATGCTCCGGCTCCTCTTCATCCCGATGTCCTCCGTTTGGACATGCTTCTTCTAATCCGGCGATCCTGGGCAGCACGGGGATTATACCAACGTCACCGCACGCCACATAATCGAGCGCTCCTAAGACGTTTACGTCGAGAGATCAGTGTCCGTCTATGCGAGCACAAGGTGCAAGCGTGGGAGGGAAAAATGGCCAGGATGCGCGTCGAGGATGGCAACGTGTGGAGGATAGCCAAAGCCCTCAGAAAACACAGAGGTCAGTACACCTCTCCCATTCACGGCACCCAAGGCCTGGCCTATGAACCCCAAGCCAAAGCCAACGCTTTCGCTGACTATCTTGAGCGCACTATGTGTCCGAGGGATGACCCCAAGGACGACAACTTTTCTGAACGCGTCCGTCGGGAGGTGCGTCGTTTCTTACGTCACCCTCCTGAGGATGCGGAGAGACTCCTTACCATTCGACCTAGCGAAGTCCAAGGTGCACTCCAACGTCTCAAACCAAAGAAGGCGGCGGGACTCCCCTAATGCTCCGCCATCTTCCCTTCAATGCGGTTCTCTTCCTGACTAGGATTTTCAATACGTGCCTCGCCCTTGGGTACTTTCCACGAGAGTGGAGAGAGGCCCGGGTGATTTGCATATTGAAACCTTGGAGGAATCCGGTACATCCTTGCAGCTACCGGTCCATTAGCCTCCTTTCCACCCTTTCGAAAGTTCTCGAGAGACTAATTCTTGCTCGCTTGTCTCCAATACTGGTAGACATTCAAGCCATTGCTGACCACCAGTTTGGTTTTCGTCCTGGGCCCTCGACAGTTCAGCAGTTGCTGCGTGTGGTGGAGACCACCGCCCTGGGTTTCCAGGAAGGCGCCTTCACGGCCGAAGTTTCGCTGGACGTCGAGAAGACCTTCTCAACGACATGGCATGCCGGACTCCTATACAAAATTATCCATCTGGGGCTCCTAACACAAATGATCAACATCTTAGACCGCTTCTTGCGACACCGCACATTAAAAGTCTCAGTCGCGGGAAAACATCAACACTAAGGCCAGTGAGAGGCGGAGTCCCCGAAGGCTCTGTGCTATCCCCCACCCTCTTCAACGTGTTTATGGCAGATTTCCCCACAGAACCACGAGTCGTAATGGCACAATACGCTGACGACTTGTTTCTGTTCTGCAAGGACAAACACATCCTCAGAGCCTTCAACCCCATTCAAAGACATCTCCGCCTAACACACAGTGGTGTCGGCTGTGGCGGATGTCCGTAAATCCGGACAAAAGCCATGCCATACTTTTTACAAAGCGCCACACCCCCGCAGACTGCCCCAACTTCAGCTACCGAGGTCGAAGGATAGAGTGGTTTAACTCTGTCCAGTACCTAGGAGTAAACTTGGACAGGGGTCTAACTTTTCGCCGACACATCAGGGACCTTTCGGCGAAGGTACAGGGAGCAATTGCTTCCCTGTACCCAATGCTGGGGTCGACCTCGATGCCAGTCCGCATGAAGTTGTACCTCCTCCGAGCGCTTGTAATCCCGGTGATGCTATATGCCTGCGAGATCTGGGGCATGGCAGCAGACAGCTGTTTAGCATGGCTTCAACGTGCACAGAATAGGGGACTGCGGTCTATCTATTCTGTGGGACGTTATTTCCCTACCAGGTTGCTCCACGAAGCATCGGGTCTTCCATACGTGGATGATGAAATTAGGCGCCGGGCTTCAAAATTATACGCAAGTTTACCATCACATGGAAGAGCCCTTGTCAGATCATTGGGAAATTATGACCCCACTAGACGCCAATCTAGACTGCATCGGGTCCCCCGTATGGCATGCGGGCTCCCTGGATAATCCAGGAGCTAACCCTATCAGCAGCTAAAGCTGAGCTCCTCATAATTCTTCCAAGCTGTTTGGCATCTAAATTTCTCCCCAACTAAAATCTAAAAATTTAAAACAAAACAACAAAAATTGGGTGCTAAGTACTGCATCCTCCCTTTCAACACGAAGGTACTTTGGTAACCTCAGAATTAACTCCCAATCAAAAACCTGCATCACCTTCATCCTGCATCTTTCAATTAAAATCCTACCTGCGGTAAAACCCTTAATGGGTGGGCACGCAGCAAAAACCTTCTGGCTGTATACAGCCAGCCAGCACGAGCGAGCGAATCGAGTCAGTCAGTGCTTGACGAGCTAGTGAACGGACGAGAAGACTGCGTCGGAGGGGTTTACGTAATCGCGAGTGCAAGTGGAACTTTAACGGACGAACTGGTGAATCGTAATTGTGTGCATTACGTAATTCTGTGTAATTGACAAGTGTTCAACTGTAAGTCGGTGGAAATAGAGAACATTTTTGAGTGGTGCAATTGGACTTTTCATTTCACGAGCCCACAAAGTCACAATACCTACACAGGTGGATCTAAGCTGGACAACAACTTGGGAGCAGGTATTCAGTGTGGACTGTTCTCTTTCTAGCAACCAGCAGGATACCACACAACAAATTTTGATGCAGAAGTAACGGCTATTCATATTTCACTATAACACCTTCTATACAGAATAGATAAGTTCAAAAATATTGTCATACTTTCTGATTCTAACGTAGCAATGTGGAGTGTTTAACGCCCGATTTAACTACATACGGCACCGCAGGCGATGACACTGATGATACATGAAATGAAGATGGAGCACCGGTGGAATGAGATGGCGGGAAAAACCGGAGATCCCGGAGAAAACTCGCCCCAGCGCCATGTTGTCCACCACAAATCTCACTTTGCGGTCGAATGGGATCGAACTCGGGCCGCCTTGGTGAGAGCCAAGCAGTCTAACCACTGAGCCACGACGCGGCCAGTTCTAAAGCAGCATTATGTGCAATAAGTTCATATAAAATGAGGTCAATCCAAATTAAGGAATGTCACAGCTGGAAATGAATCAGTTGATTTTCTTGCCAAAAAGGTGCAAATTTAATTCAGAACAAAAGTTAAAACCTTCCCTTTACATCCATAAAAATATTAATCAAAAGCAAATATCAAAACAAGCAAAACCAATCAATATCTAACAAAGCCAACGATCAAAAATGGAATATTTTAATTAAAAATCTATAAATTATTCCAGACATTCCACGTAAAGCTGCAGTAGCAAATTTTAGATTATATGCTGAACATGATTATTTGGCCAAAACACACACAATAGGAATTTATATAATTCCAAATTATCCTCTGTGGAACAAAGAAGAGGAAATGACTGAAGAACATCTTTTAACCTGTGAAGCCCTCCCTGCCGGACCCATCACACAGAAATTTTGGAGAGCAAGAGAGCTAATGGCTTCATTGCCAAAGCCTAGCATTTGAAAACAACAACAAAATATAAAGAACATTATAGTATGTATAACCAGCACTACTTATCTATTTATATTAGAATGTTTGGCACATTAAATAGCACTTTTTGCTTACCTTTATCATAAATTACGTGCAGCTAATGATTGCACCAAACCATTGATGGTTCTCAAAATCAATTTCGTAACCATGGCCTCATCTGCTGTCCTTTGCTATGTTGGCGGTTTATACCTTGTTACCCATGCATAGATCTCTACTTGTCCTTTAGAGAAAGAGGCCTCTTTTCTCCATCATCCTGTATGAAAAAAGTCTCAATACACAGAGGTTGTCGTTGAGGTATTTCATTTTTCCAAGCTTCTACGTCGTTAGCCTGGATACACTTGGAGCTGCGATGGACAGAGTTGGTCATTTCTTGGGTGTAGCTGTCTTCCTTAGGAGAGATTTTGCCTGCTACCTATTTGTGTACAACACATAAAGAGAGCAATGCAATATATACCTACCCACAAATCCTAACATTACGGAAATATATGATGGTGTTAAAGTATATGGAGGAACTACTAACATAATTTCCAGACCCCAAATACACATGAATAAGGTAAATGTGCTCAAGCCACAATATAAGTCAAAGGATGTGAAATTTTTGTGCTGCTTCTCAGCAGTGTACAAGTGTAGTGGCATCACGTATATTAGTGCTTTATGTAAAGTGAATGAGTAAGTGGGATTTAAGAACCCATCGACAACTTGCTAATAGTTACAGACTGCTATTGTTTGAGCCCAATGAATATAGAGTACTCTACATCATCTTACTTACATTATAAACGCTTATGCTCAAGGATATACAGTAACGCCATTATAAACCAGTGGTTGGTACTCTTTCCTTTACTGCGATTCAAACCTGTTTTAATTAATGTGTACTAGTTCATTTTTATACGTTTGTGCATAATATCGATATAGTTGCACACATACTGTACATTCGTAAACCTCCGGAATGTGATACTTGGCCAAACCCAATCCAGTTACACTTATATTCTTTCGACCTCTCGCTTGCTGCTACCTGTCTATTTGACTGTCTAGCAAGGGGCCGGCCAAACGAAGCAGCATCCGGCATGGTCACCCTTGGATTGGTGCACATCTCGATGTTAATAGCAAAGACACAAGCCACCTCTCACCATCATTGTTACAACAAACGCTTATGTAATTATAACATATAGGTACCCAGGCGATTTATTCTGAGCACGGTTAAACCTGGGTGGCCTATTCTCAGTCCTGATGAGCTCACGCATGAGCTTCAAGGGTAATTACTGACTTTGAATTTGACCTATTTTGTTCTTTTTTATTTGTTTCATTTAATACACTCCTTTAGCTGCAATTACCATATCGAAGGCCGTTCTAATTTGGAACATATCACAGGTGTCAATTCCTATTCGTTGGGTTTTAATCATTAGATCACACAGACATTCGTACTCTAATTCATACTTGCAGAATCTGCGGGATAAGGAATTATCTTGGTAGGAGAACAACCGCCAAACACACTGCCGGGAATGGAACTCTTGACCTCCAGCACACCAGGCAGGTGCTCTACAAACTGATTTACCGGTCAAGCTCTTTTCTGTTCTGGTTCACTCTCTAAAGAATATTGTGCGTATAGCTAAAAACAATTACAAATTTAAAAAAAAAATTAATAACAATTCGAACCCTAAAATTGCTTAACATGTGGGCATTAAATTTTAATTTACGTTCTTATTATATTTGTGCCAATAAATAGTATTAAACATTATTGTTCTAGCATCTGAGGTTTAAAGTTTAAATTTATTGAATTTTGACATTTTTGTTGGTGAGTACCTAGTAATAAAGTATTCACAAAATAAGCTGCGTAGACAGATAACCGTATAAAAATGCTAAAGGTAAGAGCTGACAAAAAGTAAACCCAATGATGCTACTAATAGTAATGCTACTGTACTCAGCTTACCTAGATCTGGAGCAGATATAAACAAATCACGTTTGTATATCCTTCCGCCAGGCTATAACTGAATGTGTACAAAAGCACCTCCCTCATTATTTGTCCCATGGTTATACCATGCAGCTAAGCTTTTATAAAGAAAACACCAACCCATTAGTGCAAGACATAGGCCGCTCGCATCATGTGAATTATACTCAAAGATATGTATTAAGAGATAACAATATAAAAATTCGTAGGTATATTAGTCTAAAATAACAAATGAAACAGCACTAACTTAGTTAATTCACGTTGCATTCTGGCAAGGACTGCAGATCCATGTCTGAATCAGAGTTTCCGTCATTCGACGAACAGTCACTAATATTGATACTGACACTCTCCACCATAATATCAGCAAAGCCATTGAACTGCCAGGTATTCTTTGATGACGTGCCATGTACCTGCCGCATCTCAAGTACCTGAGCAGGAACATGTATTACTGGTTTTACTTTACACCTTGTGCTTCATTTGGAAACAGGGATATTTGTCTAAATAGTTCACCCAAACATCAGAATAAAACAACAGAAAATCTTATCCCAAGACAAGAAAATGCAATATATTTTACTCGTACGGAGCTTATACCTATATCCGCATGAATATATAAATATATATTTAAGATTTAAGTGAAAAAAATAAATCATTTATTAAATTTCAATGTATAAAAATGTTACAAACTTTGGATCAGTAACATTCTAAGACAAATAATAATGAACACTTTTCTAAGTCATTAATTGCAAAAGATTTACTTTTCACTGGAGCGGATAAGGGTAATAGGATTTTAATTTTAGATAAATGTGATTGAATTAATAGAGTATAGTATAGCAACGCAAATAAGGTATTTGTAAGGAATGTGCTGTGGGACAAGGATAGCGAATGTGTGTGCCAGGGAACGCCTGCTACACAAAGAGCAGGCCGTTAAAAACATGCGCCCTATTCACTCTGTACATTAAAACCTAGAAGATGCATTCACAAAATTAGAAGCCGTCAGAATGTTTTGTGAATGGTCTGTAACTCTACTGACAGGGGGTATCACAAAGTGAGGGTGTGCGAACCATCGCCAACCCCCTTGCGTCTCGCCCCTCGGAGACTTACTCTCTTGTGGAGGAGTATAGAACCTTAATATTAAGGCGAATATTTCATAAAAATTAATAAAGGCCCTCTAAAACCATACCATGTGGTGATAGGTCACGTAATAAAATAAATTTAAACAAATATGTTACATTATTACGCTATTTATTAAGTATGAAGTATTTATAGATTGATTAAGTGGTGCTTTTGGAATGTTGGTCATGTGAAGCATTTTATTGATGCTGTATTATATTTTCGCACTTAAAGGCATACATATGCATCCGGGTCATAAAATATGTAGGTACAGCCTGTTACAGTACATACCTCCACCAAATTCCATGTATGTATCAATTACTCAGCCCAGCTAGTAAAGGTACTCAAGTATATTAATAAATTATGTGGTTTTAAAGCTGTAATGAACTGTGGCTTAAAATTGTTTAAGAAAATATTTGTAGCTTATAATCCACTTATCAATATAATACGCAATATTCTGTGGTTCTTGTTCTGTGCCAATCACTACTAGTTGGAGACTTGGAAAAAAACGTGAACTAGGAGGAGTATATTGCCACAATCGACTGTATTAATTACTCTCTAGTGAGTCATGTAGTTCGTGTGACGTAACTCCCACCCCTCCTTTATGTCTAGATGAATAATAGTTAAGCGATAGACGCTCTCTCTGACATTGGCTCTCCGATGAGTAGCATGTAGTGGTAGGCGGCTCCACTTCTGGACTGGTAAACGGTCGTTATGGCCGCCTTTGTAAATCTGCTTGTTGTAGTAAATATTCTTACTAACTGAACTCCACTTTTAATTAGCTTTACCCAACCTTTTTACCAATGAGCCTTTATAAAAAGATCCCAACCTCTCGCTAAAGCATGTAGTTCTGCTCTGAATGTTTGCTACCGTGTTCGACCTGACCACGTGTTCCTTAATTACTCACAAAGTAAGATTAGATCGTCACAATATTTGTGTAATATTTATTGCTTCACTGCAAATAGCTACACATTTTACGTAATTATTATTTTTTAATTTGAAGTATTCTGTTTAGTTACGTCCGCCTTTAAGTTTCTAGGAACAATTTTGCTTAAAATATTAATGCGTTTAATTTAATTGTTACGATACTAAATCTGAAATTAAACTATGTTTAAAACTTCAGAAGAAAAAGAGCCAGTCTGGGTCGACATCCTCGACTCACTCGACTCACTCTCGCCGAAGACTCCGAGGAGTTAACATCACCTCCTAAAAGCCTCGCAGCAGTATGGGCAAAAAGAAGATGGCCGCACGAGGACCATACAGTCACCAAAGCCGCTGCAGCCCTCACCTGCCACCTCTCGGGTGCTGACTCCCGCCACGCTGCCAGTACCATCAACCCAGAATATTTAGAAAAACATGAAGAAATATTGCATTATAAGGGAGCTGAACCAAAATCTGCATTGGATAATTTATCTGTTGAAGATGGCGATTAAGCTCAAACTACCACATTCCATGGAAAGTTTGATAGAGTTTTTTCCAAAGGAAATGAAGCTTCTTCTTTTAGCAGCATAGAAAAGCAATCAAATCAATCCTCCGCAGACATCACTGATGATGTTACTGTTGACAACAATTATACAAATAGTGCTCAATCAAAAGGCTCAGAGCACAATAATACGTTTACAAATTCTCTTCCAATAGTAATTGAATCTGTTTGTTCATGTGATCCAAAGGAATATGATCTACTAATATGCGCTCCTAAAGAAACCTGTAAGTAATTTCACTTATGGACGTTACCATTAAACATTTGACTTCAAACCACCTGCGGTGCCGTATGTAGTGAAAGCGGGCGTTAAACACTACACATTTCAGTTCTTTTCATTTAACTTCAAGTGAAAATGTCTAAATGAAGTGTAAATTTTCTTTGAAGATAATTGAAGCTTCTGTGACAAATAATTATATTTGTGTAGTATTTGTTGCTTCACCTCAACTAGCTCCACTTTTTACGTAATTATTAGTTTTTAATTTGAAGTATTCTCTTTAGTTACTTTCACCTTTAAGCTACTAGGGACAATTTTGCTTAAAATATTAATGCACTTAATTTAAATATTAATATACTAAATTTGAAATTAAGCCATGTTTAAAACTTCAGAAGAAAAAGAGCCAGTCTGGGTCGACACCCTCGACTCACTCTCGCCGAAGACTGCGAGGAGTTAAGGTCCTCTTCTAAAAGCCTCGCAGCAGTATGGGTGAAAAGAACACCGCGGCACGGAGAAAGACCAGCCAGACACCAAAGCCGCTGCAGCCCTCACCTGCCACCTCTCGGGCGCTGACTCCCGCCGCGCTGCCAGTACCGACAGAGGAGTGGGAGCCGCCCGCATCGCTTACCGACAAGTTTTGGGCCAAAGCCTCCGCTAAGAGGCCCAACACAACACCTCTTCAGGCTCCAAACTCAACACGGCCACACTTGGCGCCTGAACCCTCAAATCCACTGCAGCCAGCCACTAGGACCAGCAACCGGAATGAAATACAAGACATTTTCCTACACCCTCCTCCACAGCCACCAAGTAGAGGAATAAAACGAAAACGACACACGACCTGCTCGTTTAATTTCATGTGTTTTGCATGTATGACAAAGTGTTTTTTGGTTTATGATGATAATATAATATGCTTGTTAATATTTAAATGTAACTGATGTAGGACTCTAATTGAACGACATACTAACACACGCTTCAAGTGATGTAACGTTACTCTTGCTCACAACTATAAGTAGCATAACGTACTTGGATACAATAAAGTTTATCGACAACTAACAAGAAAAAATTCAGGGGAAGCAAAACCCCAGTGCAAACTCCAAATAATCCTCATGTACCGACACGTGTTTTGGAAAGCCTTCTGATGAAGCAGGATCAGTCAGATGACGAACTAGGAACACTATTTCGAACTAGTTTCGTCATTAAGTACGGAAGCTCTCATTTTTTTCCAGCTTTGGTATCATTGTTATCTTTATTTATTATTTAATGTCTTTATTATAATTCTTTATTATCACTTTACTATTCCATCCATTACCTACTCTGAAAATTGTGCTAATTATATTGGAGCTTCCAATACATTAAAATTCCTAGATCTCCTAGAACTTCAACAACAGTCTAGGTTCAAATTTAGAGTGGAAGTTCAATCCCCCTACTACTAGTTGTTGGGGAAGATGGTGGGAACGGCTGGTAGCTGAATTGTCATCGGCTAATTAGTCTGCTCCCAGCCATCAGTAAGCTGTTTGAAAAAGTTCTCCAAAAGCGTCTACAAGAACTGCTGGACCGTCATCATGTGCTACGACTAGAGCAATTTGGATTCCGGCGTCATCGCTCAACAACTCACCAGCTCCTCCGAATAGTGGACGAAGTGGTCAGAGCATTCAACAATTGTCACTACGTTGCAGTCGTATTCCTTGATATTTCCAAAGCCTTCTACTCTGTATGGCATGAAGGCCTCCTTCATCGCCTAATGCACTACGAAATACCTTCCTACTTAATCCATCTAATGCACAGCTACCTAAAAAACCGATCCTTCATCGTTGCTAGGGACGACATCATCTCTGAACGTTATGCCATCAACGCAGGGGTACCCCAAGGCAGTGTCCTGGGGCCCCTGTTATCCCTTGTGTACATCAACACTCTTCATACCTATAGAGACTGCAACTGATATAGGTTTGCAGACGACACAGCTCTGACAGCCACTTCCAAACATCACACATATGCGGTGAAACGGGCACAGTTATATGCTGATATGCTATCCACTTGGTTTATCACCTGGCGTCTAAAGGTAAACGCTACCAAGTCCCAGGCTGTTACTTTTACCAGGCGAAATCTTCAAGATGTCCCCAATCTCCGGCTAGCGGGAGAAGAGGTTCCATGGTCCAACACAGTAACTTATCTAAGGGTCACCCTAGATATGAAGCTAACATGGAAGGCCCACATCACAGCACTGGTAAACAAAGTCAGTAGAAAGATGGCAATGTTGTACGCACTATATAACAGAAAATCAACAATGGTGCTGAGGAACAATATCCTCATCTACAAGCAGGTTCTGCGATATGCATTAACATATGCCTGCCAAGTATGCGGAGTTGCCGCAAGAACACACCTCCACAAGTTACAAGTACTACAAAACCGCCATTTTCGCACCGCAACCCATGCCCACTGGTACATTCCCAACGAAAATATTCACTCCAACCTCCAATGTCCTAAACTCACAGACCACATCGTACACTTTGTAGAAGCTTCTATGCTAAACTTCCATTAACAACGATAACATTTCTTAAACATCATCACCACCATCTACCCACCATCCTTTAGTTAAAAAGCAACCTTCATGCCAGTAAGGGATGATATCCCGGTAGGTAAAACTCGAAGTACCCTCCTTCGCGGAGGAGGGCTCCCTTCAACGGCACCTGTGTGCTGTGTGGGTGCGGCTGGTCCGTTCCATTAAAGAATTCTTGAGATGAATGCTCGGAATATCCGTACTCACTAATGAAGAACTATTGACTTCGCTTTGTGACGTAGAGGCCGTAAGTAATGGACCACTCTGACTTATGTATCAGGGGATGCGGAGGATTTAAATACTTTCGCACCATCAATGCTTCTTAAAGAGCCCTGGTGCACCTCATAAAAATTTTCCACTCCTGTTTGCAGCAAAACTACTTCCCTGATACTTGGAAACAAGCCAAGGTCATAATGCTCCCGAAGCATGGAAAGGGTGCCAGACAGCCTCAAAACGACCGCTCCATTAGTCTCCTGTCTACTATTGGTGGATTGATCGAAAAGGTGATACTGTTTCGACTCCAAAATAAACTTTCCTCACTGGATGGCATTTCCAACTCCGAATTCGGCTTTCGAAAACAACATTCAACAGATCTACAACTCTTAAGATTAACTGATTACATTATAGAGCAATTTAATAATGGGACCTCAACGTTGGCGCTATTTCTGGACGTAGAAATTGCATTTGATCGGTGCTGGCCTAATGGCCTGATTTACAAACTGCACCGAAAGTTTCCCGGACTCCAAAATTCCTTAGCACTGCCGCACAAACTTTTAGAAAACAGACTCTTCTACATCCAAGTGGGCGGTTCCTCCTCTAAGGAGAGAGTCATGCATGCTGGCATCCCGCAAGGGGCCATCATGTCCCCGTTTTTGTACATACTGTTTACCAACGAGTTCCCCGTTGACGCCAGATGCAAAGTGGTCATGTACGCTGAGGACACTGCAATATACAAGCACAATAAAAATCCTCGCTTCGGCCTATTAGAGATGCAGCGATATATTGACCACTTCCTTTCATGGCTGCATGAAAGGAAAATTAAAATTAATGCAAGTAAATGCCAGATTATTGTCACCCAATTAGGGAAAGGGATAACCGGCGACCGCTGGAAGGCACCCGAGGTAGCTGGGCCACACCCACTCATCAGTCTCTGTCACTGAGGGGGGAGATTAGGGAAATGTCACTTGCGTGGGCGGCCCCTTTTGCCTTCTTTCACGGCCATCTGGAACCTTCGCGTGGAAACTAGAGAAGTCGAGAAGACGGCGATATTCCTATAAAAAGGGGCTGCAGCGAGCGAAGTGGGTCAGTCAGTGCTTGACGTGCTAGTGAAGTAGCGCCGTGCAACGGAAGAATTTACGTAATTGTGTACGTGCATCGGAACGGTAACGGACGAACTGGTGAATCGTAATTGTGTGCATTACGTAATTTTGTGTAATTGGCAAGTGTTTAACTGTAAGTCAGTGGAAATAAAGAACATCTTTGAGTGGTGAAATTGGGCTTTTCATTTCACGAACCCACAAAGTCACATTGGTGTCAGGAAGCGGGACGATAACCACCGAATATTACGGCCATGGAATCGGCATTGGAAACGCTTTTGGCGAAGATGAACGAGTTAACAACAAAAATGGAGACTACAAATAACAACCTTGCCGCCGAGTTGAAGGAAATGAAGACGGCAAATGAAAACCTCGCTGCGAAGATGGAAACGGCAAATAACTTGGCCACGACAATGACCGCAAAGATGGCCGAAATGACCACGGAAATGAAGGTGGCGAACGAGGCTCTCGCCGCCAAATTGGAAGAACAGTTGGCCGGCGTGAGGGATGACGTGACGGAGCGGGGCAAGCGGATGGGCCAAGTGGACGAGCACGTCGAGGACCAGGCGAGCCGCTTTAACGACCTTGAAGGGAAGGCCGACAGCAGTGTCAAGTCCCTGAACGCCATGATGGAGGACGTCGTCGGCAGGAGGTTGAAGGATTTGAAGGCGACACATCATCGGCGCGCGTCAAACCTTAGAAATATGACGGCACGTTAACATTTGAGGCCTTCCGCCGCCAGTTCGACACAGTGGCCAAGCACAACAGATGGTCACCGGAGGAGGAGGCCCCACAGTTAATAGCCAGCCTCCAGGGACAGGCCGCGGGAGTCCTAAACGCGGTGCAGACAATGGCGGCGCCCAAGGACATCTGGGGCACCCTGGGGCATCGCTTCGGGAACCACCGCTTAGCCGCAGCATACCAAAGCCAGCTAAAGCCAAAGTCGCAGCAGCCGGGGGAGACGCTGCAGGAGTTCGCCATAGCGATCGAGCAGCTGGCTAGCAACGCCTTGGTTGACCTGCCACTGGAGTTCGTATCGCGGGAAGCCGCCTACAATTTTGTCGACGGGGAACGGGACACGGAGATTCGTCAGCGCCTAATGCTCGGCGAATATAAAACCATACACGAGGCGCCGACAGTGGCATTAAGGATGGAGGTGGCCAAAGTAAGAACTATCCCGACGTCGAGAACGAGGAGTGTCCGCTACGCCGGAGACAGAAGACCACCTGAGGGACGCCGGCGAACACCTAGTGGCCTGTGTTGGGGGTGTGGACAGCCCGGAAACCTGCAGAGAGACTGCCCACACCAGGAAGAGCAGCCGGAAAACGAGTAAGGGCTGTCGTGGAGAGGGGCACCACCATCCCCTCGAGTGACACTGCGCGCCGTCAGCCAGCGTATGGATGACAGCCTCATCGCGGACGGTTGGGTAAGAGGAAAGCCGTGCCGCGTGCTGGTGGACACCGGGGCGGCCGTGACCATCATCAGACCTGACGTGGCGAAGGGTTTGCCGACAAGGAAGCCGAGCCGACCATACCAGCTTGTCACGGCATCGGGCGACACCTTGCTTGTGGAGAAGGAGGCCCTGCTGTAGCTGAACTTGGGACGGAGTGCCGTGCGTCTGAGGGTGTTCGTCGCGAAGGTGGCTGAGGAGGTTATCCTGGGACTGGATGCCCTCAGGAGCCATGAGGCGACGGTCGACGTCGGCAAGAAGGTTCTGCGGCTTAACGGAGAAGATGTTACACTCCGACAAACCAAGAGCGCCTTGGAATTTGCAGGGTCGTCTTGGACGACGACGTGGTTGTCCCTGCGAGGAGCGAGGTGGTGGTGACGGCGCAACTGGAGGTCCAGAGGACCAGGAACATGATGCTGGACCAAAAGAGGCCTGTACACGGACTGTGTGTAGCCAGGGCATTGCTGCCGTGCCGAGAGGAGGAGCCAGTGAGACTGCAAATCCAACGGACACCTATCACGACGTCCAGCCGGGACGGAGTTGGGAACGTGCGAGCCCGTGGTGAGCGTAACAGCAATCGACAAGACACAGGAGCCGGCGCCGAAGCAACATCTGGGGCCCCGGCTAGAAGGCTTAATGGAGAGGGCGGCCGACCACCTGCCCGCAGGACAGCTTGAGAAAGTTCGACAACTACTGAGGCAATACGATCGCGTCTTCAGCCAAGGCGATAGTGATTACGGCCGCACGGACAAAGTGCTCCACTGCATCGACACCGGAGACGCCCGGCCTATTCGGCAACCACATAGAATCGTTCCGCTGGCGAAGTAAGGGGTGCTACGAGACATGCTGGAGGACATGAGATCCAGGGGAGTGATAGAAGAGTCTGACAGACCTTGGTGTTCCCCTGTAGCCTTGGGGACGAAGAAGAACGGCGAGCTGCGCCTCTGCGTAGACTACAGAAAGCTGAACGCTGTCACCCGGAAGAACTGTTTTCCCTTACCCCGGATTGACGACACCCTGGACACGCTAGCTGGTGCACAGTGGTTTTCGGCACTGGACCTGAAGTCGGGCTACTGGCAGGTAGCTCTAGACCCAAGAGAAAAGGAGAAGACTGCATTCTCGATGGGCCAAGGGCTCTGGCGGTTCACGGTTATGCCCTTTGGCCTCTGCAACGCACCTGCTACCTTCCAGCGCCTCATGGAGTCCGTGATGAGAGGACTGACTTAGGACGCCTGCCTGCTATACCTGGACGACATCATCGTCGGTAATACTTTTGAAGACCAACTCGAGAATGTCAGTAAGGTGCTGCAAAGACCACAAGCGACCAACTTGAAGCTGAATGCGAAGAAGTGCCGGCTCTTCCGCAAGGAAGTTAACTACTTAGGCCACATAGTCTCAGCAACCGGATTGGCCACAGACCCGGAGATGACACAGGCTGTGAGAGATTGGCCTCGCCCAAAGGATAAGAAAGAGTTGCGCAGTTTCCTGGAGCTGTGCAGTTATTACCGCCGCTTCATAAAGGGGTTCTCCAGCATCGCCAAACCCCTCACCCGCCTGACAGAGGAACACCGGCCTTATGCATGGACAGAGGACGCCGAAAGCGCTTTCCAGCACCTTAAGGAGACCCTGTGCAGTGCTCCAATTTTGGGTTTCCCACAACCGGGTGGCGCCTTCATTGTGGACACCGACGCCAGCGACCATTGCATTGGAGGTGTCCTATCACAGGTCCAGGACGGCCATGAGCGGGTGATAGCCTACTACAGCAAGACGCTATCCAAGGCAGAGAAGAACTACTGCGTCATCCGACGAGAATTATTGGCTGTAGTAAAGACCTTGGAGCACTTCCACAAGTACCTGTACGGTCAGCCATTCCACCAGAGGACTGACCATTCCGCCCTAACCTGGCTATTGAGCTTTAAGAACCTGGAAGGCCAGACAGCACGTTGGGTCCACAGGCTGCAGGAGTACGACTTCACCTCGGAACATCGTAGAGGGAAGAGCCACGGTAATGCAGACGCCATGTCCCGAAGACCCTGTACAGAAGATTGCGGCCTGTGCACAAGAGTGGAAGAGAAGGAGCGTGCCGCAGCATTCCGAGTAACCACGGCAGTGCCTGCGGATGGCTGGGATAGCGCAGGCCTGAGGAGGGAGCAGCTGGCAGACGCAGACTTGGGGCCACTCTTAAGGGAAGTGGAGGCAGGGACGAGACCAACCTGGGAGGACATCGCACCAAGGAGCACCACCTACATGTCGTACTGGGCCCAATGGGACTCGCTGAAGACCAGAGAGGGCGTGCTGTTCCGGGTATGGGAGTCACCGGATGGGAAGACGCAGAGAGAACAGCTGGTACTTCCCCGGAGTAAGGTACCGGAAGTCTTGGAAGAAGTGCACGCCGGTACTTCTGGAGGACACCTGGGGGCGAACCGAACGATCGACAAACTTCGGCAGCGCTACTACTGGCTGAGACTCCGAGCAGATGCTGAGAGATGATGCCGTCAATGTCACGTGTGCGCGGCGAGTCGTGGCCCCCAGACTAGGAGCCGGGGTCGCATGCAGCAGTACAACGTCGGAGCGCCATTCGAACGGATCGCCGTTGACATTGCTGGACCGTTCCCAGCTTACAACTGAGGCAACAAGTACCTAATGGTGGTCCTGGACTACATCACCAAGTGGCGGGAGGTGTATGCCATCCCAAACCAAGAGGCAAAGACAATCACAGACTGCCTCGTGGAGCAAGTGTTCTGTCGATTTGGGGTGCCGTTGGAGCTACACAGTGACCAGCTAAACCAACTTTGAGTCCAACCTAATGAAGGAGGCACTACAAAGGCTTGGGGTGAACAAGACTCGTACTACGCCTCTACATCCCCAATCGGATGGCATGGTCGAAAGGTACATCAAGACCTTAGAGGAACACCTGAGGAAGGTCGTGGCCAGCCATCAGCGAGACTGGGACGTCAAGGTGCCACTGTTCTTGCTGGCCTACCGCTCGTCTACACACGACACAACTGGGATGACGCCAGCCAGCTTAATGTTCGGCCGAGAGTTACGCCTCCCTTGTTAGCTGGCTTTTGGAAGCCCTCCGGAAGCGAAACAGCCAGCGAACGAGTATGTGGAGAACTTGGTGGACCATCTCCACGACATGCACGAGATGGCTCGCCAGAACATCCAGAAAGCGAGCGACCGCATGAAGACCAGATATGACAGGCAAGCCAACAGTCAAGGCTTCCAGCAAGGTGACCTGGTCTTGTTGTACCCTCCTACCCGGACCAAGGGACGCTGCCCGAAGCTCCAGCAGCCATGGCAAGGACCGTACCGGGTGGTGAAGAGGATTAACGACGTGGTCTACCGTAACCAGAAGTTACCCCGAGGGAAGATGTTGGTGGTACACATGGATCGTCTAGCCCGCTACGATGGTGCTGTTCGGGACGACCAGCTTTGAGGATGGAGCAGTGTCACCCAATTAGGGAAAGCGATAACCGGCGACCGCTGGAAGGGACCCGAGGTAACTGGGCCACACCCACTCATCAGTCTCTGTCACTGAGGGGGGAGATTAGGGAATTGTCACTTGCCCCTTTCCCCCTCTTCCACGGCCATCTGGAACCTTCGCGTGGAAACTAAAGAAGTCGAGAAGACGGCGATATTCCTATAAAAAGGGGCTGCAGCGAGCGAAGTGGGCGAGCGAAGTGGAGGATGAAATCAGGCGCCGGGCATCAAAATTTTACGCAAGTTTACCATCTCATAGAAGCGCCCTTGTCAGATCCCTGGGAGATTATGACCCCACTAGACGTCGCTCTAGTCAGCACCGGTTACCCCGCATGGCTTGCGGGCATCCGAGATAACCAAGGAGCTAATCCGAACAGCAGCTAAAGCTGAGCTCCACATAATTCTTCCAAGCTGCTTGGCATCAAAATTAAACGCAAAATTTAAATAAATAAAACACCAGGGTGCAAGGTGTTGCATCCTGTCCATCAACCCCCAGGTAGCACTAGTAACCTCAGAAAATTCATCATCCTGAAAATCAACATTTCACCCTACAACATCCCGATTTTACCTTACCTGCGGTAAAACCCTTAAAAACGGGTGGGCACGCAGCAAAAACCTTCTGGCTTTATACAGCCAGCCAGCACCACATGGCATGGCATGGCATGAAGTGGGCCAGTCAGTGCTTGACGTGCTAGTGAAGTAGCACCGTGCAACGGAAGAATTTACGTAATTGTGTACGTGCATCGGAACGGTAACGGACGAACTGGTGAATCGTAATTGTGTGCATTACGTAATTTTGTGTAATTGGCAAGTGTTTAACTGTAAGTCGGTGGAAATAAAGAACATTTTTCAGTGGTGACATTGGACTTTTCATTTCACGAACACACAAACTCACAGTCTAGCGGCGCCCTTTGTCTATGGACCTAACGGTAGGTGGTCAGGTATTGCACTGCTGTCAGCAGGTCCAATACCTCGGCGTGACTGACACGCTCAATGAACTGGTCCACCCACATAAAAGATATTGCCAACAAAGGGCGGCAGGTATTAAAGAAGTGCACCCCCATATTTAGGTGTAAACAACTGAAACTCTGCTCGACGGTTATCTTGTACAAGTCGTTCATTCTGACAGTGGTTCTATACGCATGTGTGGCCTGGGCAAACGCATCCAAAACAACCATCAAATACCTTCAAACCCTGCCAAACCTCTCCCTTAGGAAAATCCTATCCGCTCCCATCCGCACCACAAACGACTCCCTCCATCAAGAAGTCCGCATTCCGACCATCCCCGAGGCATTGGAAAAAAGAGACTCCTCCATTTGGGCACGCATTTGTCGGCATACAAACCCTTTAACCCATAACATTGGAAAAGGGGAGCCGATACACCACAAGCATAAACGGGTGAAAATGCTGTAAATAAGAACGGCTCGCCACCCATTGCGCGCACAAAAATTCCCGGTTCAGGTCCTCAGGCAGGGACAGCCACTCCCAGGCTGCCCAAGGAACTGAGCGACATGCTGCCGCACAGCAGGACAGCTGAGTGCAAATAGTGTACAAAGTGAAGTGTGCGTGAATGAGTGTGTGAGTGCAAGGGACGTACTACGTATGCCCATGATTGTTTAAATAAATTCAATTATGCATAATTTTCTTTAAAGATAACTGAAGTTTCTGTTACAAATAATCATATTTTTGTAGTATTTGTTGCTTTACTACAACAAGCTTCATTTCTACGTAAGTAACCGTAACTATAATTACGCATTATTTTTCTGTCATTATTCTATCATTTTTCTGCCACGCATTATATCATTCTTATTTTCCTGTCCGCTGAACTCAACATGTTGCAGAAGTTGTTTCATTGCACATTTTCATGTGGTTAGAAGGGCAAATGTGTAAACCGAATTAAGTCAGTTGATTAAAAAGCGCTTCGCAGTATTCTGTTTCTTGAAATTCCACATTCATTATATTACATTCAAACAAAACTGAATAGACAGAATGACAGTTTCAAAAATTCAAACCAAATAACTAGTACCTTAGAAATGGCTATTAAAATTTACGAGTTTTAAGGAGACGTGTATTTCATTCTGTATTAGGTGCCTTTTTGCCTATCTATTATGTTTTGCTTCTTATGCTGTATTACATAATATTACTTCTGAAAGAAGTGGATTTCAACTCCAATTTCTAGAGAGAAAAATACATATTTTATCAAAAATTTGATGCATTGCACCCATATTACTTTGTCTTCAACAAACTATTGTTAGAAATACTTATTCCTCTATCTATTTGGATACATGCTTGCAGAAAATATCTTACTGCCAGCTTCCTTGCATGTGCAAGGAATACGGGAAAATAGTAGGTTCTAGGTGATGCTCAAAACTTTTTAAATTGTGATGGCTCTGACTTTAGTTCTCTTTGGGTAAAACAAAGATGAATAACGCCTCCCTAATTAATAAAAACATAAATTTCTGAAAATTAAAATAAGTAATAAGGTGTAGCAGTATCGAGGAGGCATTGAAAAAAATAAAAGACGATATAACGTGGAGAACAAAAGCTTATGCAGAGATTTTTTGTTAATTGTAAAAGTTATCCTTATGTACATAACGCAGTGTAAACAAATAATTTAATTGTTGATTAATGATATGAAACGTTGACTAACGTCATGGAGTTAAAATGGTAACTAACGTTGGTGACCCCGACGTGATAATAAAACAAAGAAATTGCCAATTAAACAACAGTTCACTGTTACGTCTGTAGCATTTATTTCATCCTGTGGCGAATATCCAGTATAGACTGTATACTGTGTTGTAAATTGTGTATTTGGGAACATAAACAATTGGAAGTAATTTTGAAATGGCAACCGAAGAAAACAACGATGTTTATCGAAGAAAATCAGGAAGGAACCCAATGCAGGATTGTCAGATCGTACGTTCTTATTGTAAAATAAAAAGCTGGAATACGTAGGTACAAGCTTATAACTTAATGAATACGTTGTTGTTTATCGATAACAAGAAGGAAGGCGTTTTTATATTTGTGTCATTTACGTGTCTGCCTATGCAATATGTTTCACTTATTTTAATACATTTGTTTAAATTTCTGGGGATTTTTCCTATAAATTTCATCATATAATTAACCAAAAAGAAAGGATCTGATAATAGAAAACCAGAAGAAGTGTCCAGCCAATCAGAACATCATGAATACATTGTTTTTTATCCATAACAAGAAGAAAGTCCTGTTTATATTTGTGGTGTTTATACTTGAAGTTAGATGTTTGGCTGCGCTCTATGTATTATTTACTTTAACACAGTTGTTTAAATACACCACACTTAATAAAGCGACAAAGCTCTCGCATCCTCACTTAACTTTGGACACAAGAGTGATCTGTTTTAGTAAGTGAATATATCATTGTAAATAACACTGAAACATTAAAATTTCTTTGCCAGTACTTTTACATTTCATTTGTTTGATAATTAAATTGTGAATAACTATAGTTAAGGAGATCCATTAGTTCAGCCTGAGGAAAAAATGCCTGGAAAAATTGCAATGGTATCACCATTTAACTGGGTATTTTTGCTGAAATCTGGATATCAGACAAGTGGAAGCTACTTCTTGTAAATATAAGTAAATAGAAGCAAAATAATGTGTCAAGTATGGTGATGTTGCTTGAAATATACTTCTCAACTTTCCCTGCATAACCGATTTGTTTGTTTGTTTTTAATCAAATAAAGAATGCCTTCTGCCCTTTGAAAAGTAGTGAATAAAACTTTCATATGGGAAAGGACAGACACAAGAGCACCTTTTTAGTTATTTTTGCATTTTTACGAATCTGTATGTCTATAGGCCATAATTCTCTTCATGCAAATTATTAATTAAACTAGGTAATCCTACAACAGAGCAGTTCTTACACTATTATTCTGTATGTGCAGGAAGGTCGTACTCCAGCCCGCACTATATTCTTCACGCCCTGTACACCACCAAATAGTTGAGGGTGGTTATTTTCGAGCTTTCTGAAGGAAGCCAGCACTGGGGCGCAGAGATGTTGTTGCAAGTTTCCGTGATGTTTTGTAGCCGGATGTGCTTCCTTTTCTGTCAGATTAATACACATGTTCCCCACGTAATGGTTTATAACTACATACCTCTCCGATTAGTGTTGTCTTTGCCACTCCCACTTTGGAAAGTTAAGGTGGCGTGTCCTACTTTGGGGTAAAAACCGAAGAACAGATTGAGCAAGAGCCACCAGCCGACGTCTTCCAAGTTGTGCTACCTGGAGACTGAGCGACAGACTTCCTGGTCCGGTACCACAAGTAGATCTGGCCTTCACCAGTGGATGTGACAAGAAGTAGAATATCAGCTTGTGTACGCTCGCAGAGCGACGAATGCCGAGTCTCTCCGGTTGTACAGATGACAAACATCGACGGCTTCAGAACCTCCAGCAGCCATATCGTCCCAAGTTAACCTAGAAAAAGTTAAAAGTTTTATCAAGGAAGGTTTATTATTTCATTGATTTTACTACGATGTCTGTTCAAAAATTATCACAAATTTTAATTTCCAAGGGCTACTTATATTCGATTTCCGATTGGTTTGTGGCTTTGTGTTGGTACTTATGTCCCTCAGTTTCGTTAAAAAGCTTGGCCATTTTGAACGATAGGTTAATTGTTGACAGCTGTTTTGCTTGGACGTGTTTTGGCTCACCTTAGATTTTTGTCCATTCCAGAAAATGGATCAAAGAATCTGTATTAAATTTTGCGTGAAGAATAAAATTCAGTTTGCGGATACATTCCGAATGTTGACCAAGGCATATGGTGAAGCTAGCTTGGACCAAAGTAGCGTTTACCGGTGGTACAAAAGGTTCTAAAAGGGTCGAGCAGATGTGAATGACGAAGAGAGTCCTGGGCGCCCAAGCTTGTCAACAACAGAGGAAAACATTGAAGAAGTGAAGAAACTAATATTCATGAATCTTCCAATCACCGTCAGAGAAGTTGCTGAGGCCCTAAACATAGTGATTGGCTCGTACCAGTCGACTTTCTCGATTGGCTTGGGCATGAGACAGGTCTCCGCCAAATGCGTACCAAAGTTGCTGAAATGCGACCAAAAACTTCATCATATTAACGTTCCTAAGGAGCTGTTGAACTCTGTCCGTGACTACCAAAATTTACTCCAGAGGTTCATAGCTGGTGACGAATCATGGGTTTATGGTTATTATGTGTAAACTGAAGCTCAAACATCTCAATGGATGCCGCCACACGATCCAAGACCGAAAAAAGCGCGTCAAGTTTGGACGCATATGAAGGTGTTGCTTAAAGTTTTCTTCCCTTGCAGGGGCGTGGTGCATGAGGAGTTTTGCCACAGGGTAAAACGGTTAATAACGAGTATTACGTACAAGTTATACGCAGTTTCCGCTAAGCAATCCGCCAGAAACACTCGGATTTGTGGAAGAACAAAATTGATTTAGGCATCATTTTATGTCCCTGCTCACAAATCGTTGTTTGTGCACGAATTTTTGACCAAAAAAAAATTACCCTTATGATGCGCCAGGCAACGAACTCTCCAGACACGGCCCCTATGACCTTATGTTGTCCACAAAACTGAAGAGGCCGATGAAAGTACGACGCTATGCCATGATTGAGGAGATCATGCCGGTATCGAAGTAGGAGCTGAACAAGATCACAGCAAACGTTGTTTTAAAAAACTTTGAAGTGTTTAATATTTGGAAGGGAGGTTACTTTGAAGGGGGCAAAATAGATATTTATGAATAGATATACACTTTTTGGAAAAACACAACATTTTCAATGTGGTCGCTATAAGACCTAGGAGCTCTGCGACCTAAAATAAACTGAAAAAAAAAGGATCAACAATGTATTGTTGATGGATATAGAACGTTAAACTTGTCTCCCTTCATGAAAATGCGCTATTTCCCAGAATTCTTAAACAAAAACTTGTAATGCTTTTTAGAAGAGGTTGTCTTCTATAGATTTACATGAGTAATAAATAATTCTTTTTAAGATTACTAATCTTTGCATTGATCAAATGTTTTTTTTTTTTTTAATTTTAATGGTCAACTTTTTCTACAAACCTCTGGTTTAGCAATGCATAATTCACTTTCATCTTCTCATCCTAATCTTTTTATGAGATATTTTGAAATGCAAGTCACTAAAGAATTCCCTTTCAATATTAATACTTGGTATAGTTTCATGGAAGACACTTTTGCTATTGTTGCTGATAAAGACATAAATGATGCTTTAAAACCTTTATATCTACAAGATAAAAATAAAGAATTTACGTTAGAGACTAAACAAAATTGTTGTCTTTCCTTTCTATACCTAAAGATGACAAGATATAACAATAAGCTAAACCTCGGCATTTATAGGTAATCAACTCATATAGATAATGGCATAAAAAAAATAAAAGTTTTAACGTTTTATAAGAATTTGCTCTTTTTAACAGTTTCATTTACAAGTTAATATATCCCTACATAAAGAGCAATTCAATAGGGAATAAAGACACATTATTAATACCGCTTTACTTAATGTTTTTCATAAATATTTTATGTATATAAATATTGAAAAATTAAAATAGAAAATGTAAACCGTTTTCTCCAACCACAAAAGAAGGTGATTATAACTATAAGAATGCTTTTTCCATCTTTGTGTTAATGAAAATTTCACAAAATTGATAAAGAATTTGCTATAACATTGGTTCCTTAGCATAAATATACTAATTTTATTACATTTTTCTAATACAGTAATACTTCGGAGAGGAAATTAGGCATTTAGAAATGTAGTTGTTTAGATTGTGACCTGTTGTACATTGAAAGGATCAAGCACAATCTAGAAACCGAAATGCGGAACCTTTCAGAAGTATTAGGTATAAAGAGATGGATAAACTAGCTGTAGCAGAACACTTGTGGTCATTTGACTATAAAATAAATGCAGAGGTTATCTTAATGAAGCAATTAAATAGTCCACAAGATTTAATGGGTTGGCATGAAATATTTATTTTACAAAATAGAGAACAGGTAATACATTTTGCAGTATGGCCAATTGATTCTCTATTTAAGTTTGTTTTATTCTCAGAGATTGGTGATAAATACAAAAATAATTCATCACTTAGCCCCTTTAAGGTTAACAAAAGAAATAAACTGAATGACTTAAAATGCAACAGAGATTTATGGGGAACTAGTCTCTCGAGTTCTGTGAGGAATTTATCAATTCCCAAAGGGATAAGTAAAGTTTGTAGCAAATTATTATATCTTGTTGCAATATTTGTACAGAACTGTAAGACTTTATTTTGCATATAAAGTTCAGTTCACTATCTCAGTTTGTTTTATTATGTACTAAATAATTTTAATAAATTTAAACAAAAACGTTCTGTAGAAAGAGCAAACAATATAAGGAACAAATAAATATCATATTCCGTTCAGACTGTTGCACATAATGACCTTGTCAGATTTAAGTTTAATCATGCAACACAGGTCTAATTCTTTCAGTCAATTTGAAGGAAATTTTATTTTTATTGAACCATTACACAAACCTTAAGAGATTTTCAATTTTAGCCCGCACTTCCTTTTGTAAGTGTATTATTGAGACTTAAAGACATATTTTATCATCCTACGCTTCATGCACCACATGAGTAGCCTTAAAAATTGTCATTTTAAAATTATCTACGATTTATCAGATTATAATTAACTAATGAGTAATTTAATTTTGCTTTACCAAACTTAACTAAAGAAAGTAATTTTAAATACTATCGCTTTGCATCTTCAAAATGTAGAAGTATTGATAGCTTTTGAAATCAAAGAAAAGTATTATTAAATATTAATTTTTAGTACTTCAGTAATAAACATGGCAATCTTTAGTTTTATTTAAATTGTATCGTGTGTAGCATTTGAGAGCAAATCTGCTGGAAAAGAAATCATTTGTGAGAAACTCAAATTTATAGTCGAAAAAACCCTTGTGATTTTTAACCTACTTAATAAAGAAAAGGAATTTGTAACATAAAGTGTCAAAATACAGTTATAGATCCACAGTGTTCCGGTCATAGAATATAAATATCAATGAAGGTTTATGTTGTGTTTCGAAGTAACCTCGACTAAAGCATATGCACTGTTATTGAATTTTGTAAATTCTGTTAATTTAATAAACATATGTTCTGAAATCTATGTTGGAAGTAAGATATAAAATTATCACACAGCAAAAGCACACCTCAGCGTCTCCAGTGATTTTAAACGTGTTAATAGTTTAACTGACATTGGTAATAATAAGAAATGATACGTAAGATGAAAAAAAATTATACCTTTGGTAATAAAAATATTATTTATTTTGACAAACGAGTATTTCAAAAAATAGTTGGAAGTAGATTTTTTGATTCCATACTTCTTTTAGATGATAAGAGTAAATTCATGAGAAACAAAATCTTGGGTAATACAATGCCAAATAAATATGTATTCAATATTGCTTAAGTAATAACTATAATTCACTCCCTGCATTTTCATGGTTTTAGGTTCTGGTGCTTGTCTACAAAATGTGCGGTAAGTTTATTAATATAGTGATGTTAAAATATGAGTGTAATACTGAAACAAGAATATTTCGTAACGATCATTGGGTTCGCCACATATTCAATAATATGTTTAGGCTACCCACTAGCAAACTACGTGAGGCTGAACTGATATTACATAGAGAAAAACAGATAATATAAATTCATTTCTGTATAGAATTGAAACAAAATCTAATAAGTTGGGAAAGAAAGTGAATTATTACTTTACCTTCTTCTGCTCCAGTTGATTTTTGATGAAATTGATTTCCTTCTAGTGAGCCCCTCTGCTCCTGCAGACAATGATATAAATTGAATCACTCTAGTGATTAAGCAGGCAGGAGAATTTCACAAAAATCTCTAAATACCTTCACAAATTAACTTCTTCTAATGGTCACAGTTCAAAGCTGCGAAAGTATACAACATAAAATTCTAAACTTTAATTAAAAACATAACTAATTAGCACAATTTAATGTAATGCACACTAAAGGGTGTTATATCTGATAGCTAAAGTATATAATTCTTAATTTTTAACATGAATAACTGCGTAAATACGTGAGTTATAGTACCTCACTCAGAACGTCTTTCAGTACGATATTCGACTATTACAATTTGTGCTGTATATACTCGAATAATGTTTAGGTATACTCCTCACGTATTATTCACTTTAAATATTAAATAATAATAATACCTGATAATCATTTTAGATCACATTTTTGGGAACCTACGCTCGGATATTCGTAAATGTTCAGATCGCATTCCAGCATCACTTCTAACTCACTAAATATGTTTAATCTCCTAAGTTACAACAGCTATCGTTTGTTTTAAATACTTCTTTTGTTTTACTTAATGACGTTAGGTATGAAACGCCATCTGCTTGATATATACTATTAGCATCAAATATAACATAAAAATCACAAATACAGTTTGACATATATAAATAAAATAATATATTCATCTAAAATATGCTTAATGCTTTGTTATTATATATCACTGTATGAGTTGTTTCTTTAGTTTTATTCAGATCCATCGACCTTCAGCGTGTTTTGATTTAACTGGTTTTGTTTTGCTTTTACGATGTTTAAAGTGACCCAAGACGACATTTAAGGACATTCCACAATAAACGGTCTGCTCTACTCTGATAATTTACAGCTGTAACTTAATGCAGTATTTCTTAAGGATTTTATATTTTACATTTAACAGTTTAATTAATAAAGCTATTTCCTTCGAAGCTTTGAATGAAAATGTTGGGCGGTGAATTAGGAGAGTCTCTTGTTTACTACATGCGAATATTAAACCAGGAAAATGTGTGTTATTCGCTTAAATTATTGATACGAAAGTTACACTGGAACTAAATACTTTTGGGGCCCCCGTATAAGAAAAACTGATTGTTTTTCTCAAATGATAATCCCTACTGTTTTCAAAACTATTCTTACACGCCCTTAATCTTCAACTTCATTTTTGTCCACATAAAAATTTGCAGAATACTGATAATTTCCTTGCACGTTTTAGGGAATATTGCAGTACAGTAGACTTTAGAGTGGCTAGAAGATAAGAGTTAACATGGGTTGTGCCAATACCTTTATGGTACTCTCTTGGTCTTGCCAGTTCCACGGCAAGCGGGCGACAGAGATAGAAGATATATCTGTCTTTTTCTCACCGAATCCACCTAGCAGTATCATACAGATGCTGAGATGTACAGTGATACAGATGCTGACAGAGAAGTTCGCTTTATATTTCAGCATGTGTGTGAGAACATACAGAATGATTATCGCACAATCTGAACTTTAAAACCTAGAGCATGGTAACAGCTAATTTACTAAAATTGTGTATCTATAAGTGTTTACTTAGCAAAGTTTCAGTGCCTAAGTGTTTATTTTGTCCATTTTAGTGCCGTTTTGCCTGTTTTTTTCACCGTTATAGTGCCTATAAATCCGGGTTCGAAGGGGCGTGGTTTTTAAGATGGAAGCGCGTGGTTTAGCTACGAATTTATTTACTAAAACTGAGTACTATGTTCTATGTAGTTTTAATGCTTATTCTTTCTTATTAAAATTATGTTTGTGTTTGTAAATGTCAAACTGGAGGACAGTTCACTTACATAGCTATCGTTCATATGCGCACGAAACAAAATGAGTTAAATTAGGAGCGTTCTACGAAAGAAGGTGACTGCTACAGTGAAACATAATATTGACATTTCAACGATTTATGAACATAGTTTCTATTTTAACAATGCCATATTTGTATACTGTCTCTAATGCACTTTAAACCTATTTTTGTTTCATTAAAATACTTAATAAATACGTAACATATGAATGTGTATTTATCAAGCAGTTTTACACCATGAATCTCATGTACTAATGTTACGCATTGTGCGCAGAAATTTTAGACTTGCAGTAACAAAATCGCTTCTCTCAAAAAGAAATTAGCAATCATCAATGCTTCTCCTATATCTGATACCAAGGGATTTCAGGTTATTATGCATAGAAGATACAGAATCTGTATATTCTATTTTTCCTCATTAAATTGGTCAGCCTTTTGCGAGTTGGATATTCACTCTTGTCATATAAACCATAAATTGTTGTTCGTGAAACATATTTTTGAAAATTGTCTTAGTTGGTAGCACGTTTTTAGCTGCTCGATGTTTCCCTTTAGATCTAAATATGGAAGCTTCTCCTAATTTGGTAATGTTTTGCCTTCTTTAACAAAGTTCGCCACAGAATGAGCACACAAGTGATAAGCTTATAACATTAAATCTCGACCCGGAGCGACATTTGTACTTTCGAAAATGTCTTTAATTGACATCTGTTTGAGAAAGGAATACACATTAACAAGAATATTTGTAGCCTATTTATTTCAAATCTTGTGAGTTGTTTGGCAGTTACTACTAGGCGCACCAGCAGTAGTAGTAGTAGCGACATATTGACTAACTTCATAAAGCACGTGTGTGTTCTTTAAAGATCACCACTTTACTGAATGCAGGGTACAAAATGCAACTGCAACATAAGCAGGTGTGTCCTTTCTTCACTGACTGTTAATAATCCATTTCTTTCTAGTCAGGCGGCTTATCTCTCCATTTTTTTATTTGTTCCACTTATACACCACCTGTAGTGCAATGGTCATATTGGGGACCGTTCTTCTTTGGAACATGTCGAAGGTGTTAACTGGTATTCGTTACGTTGTTGAATCATTAGATCACACACACACACATTCGCACTCTCGTTTATACTTCCACACTCTTGGGAAGATGAATTATCTTAGTCAGAGGAAAGCTTCCTCCCACCGCTGGGAAACAAACCCAGGACCCCTAGCACGGCAGGCAGGCTCTCTATCGATTGAGCCACGGGGTCAGCCTGATTACCCATACAGTTGCCTTTATCACTCGTTTCTTCCCGTAATTTTTTTGTTTTGTTTTGTTTTTGTGACGTAGGAATAACAACTGTAGATGTCGCCATGTTTACTAGCGTTCACTACAATGACATGAATTCTAAATAAAGATGTCATAAAGGACACTAATCATTGGGATGTCATTTTTACACTGAGAATGTATACTTTTCACTAGATACCAATTTTAAAGGTGGAAAATGAAAGCATTGGCATATCCCAATTCAATTGATACTTCATCACACAAAAGGTAGATGGCAGCTGTGCATGATCATGCTTCTATCTCAAAATTCGAAGTCAGTTGGGATATGCCGTTATTATTCTAAGCGCCTCAATCAACTCTTACTTCCTGGAATAGGCTCTGAAATCCACATCATTTTGGATAACTTCTGTTTAACTAGTAAACTGTAATAGATGAATCATTTTAATATGTAAAATGGTAAAACAAGGAAAAGACAGGTATATATTTAATTAAAAAGAAATCCTGGCCTCTTTGAACGTGCAAACTTTACAAAATTATATTCTTTTTATATATTATATATTAACACTATTTATTGTATTATTTTCATAATGTGGTTTATAAGAAAACTTTAGGGATATAAGGAAAAATGGTAATAAGCAGCCCGCCTCGGTAGCGTAGATGGTAGCATGTCTGCCTCACGTTCAAGAGGTCCCGAGTTCGAATCTCGCTCAGGATGGGTAGCCTGGATAAGTCTTTTGTCCGGGGTTTTCCCTTATCCTGAAAGACGAATGTCGGGTAACTCTAAGCTCCATTGACCCCGGACGCATTGAGCACCATTTCACCCATTTCATTCATCGTCCGCTATGACTAAATGTTGGGGGACCTAAATTACAAAAAAAAAAAAAAAAAAAAAAAAATGGAAATCAGCATTTAATTTACGAGGGCTGTTTTTTTTTTCAACATCCGATCGCTCCATGCCGACGCTACGCGGGCAGCAGAAAGCGGGTATGCGCTGTCGGCGACTGCGCAGCTCTCGCACTACACACTCCGCCATTGTTGACATTCAGTCGTCAGTCAGCGTTGTGCTACAGCCACGTAAACATGGCCGCCATTATTGATGCTCCCGCCAAGTGCGAATTGCGAAGTGTAATTCGTTTTCTACAGGCTGAAGGCCATGGTGCTGCAGAAATCCATCGGAGGATGAGTCGTGTGTATGGCGAAAACTTCATGAGTGATGGTGTTGTTCCTGAATGGTGTCGAAAGTTCAAAGATGGTCGTAATGATGTGCATGATGAAGGGGGTTAAGGACGCAAATCTGTCGTTTCAGATGACCTTGTTCAACGAGTTGACAGAATGGTTAAAGAAAACCGCAAGATTCACCATCATTGCTTTGTCTACGGAGTTTCCAGAGGTTTCAAGGTCTGTTTTGTACTTGATTGTTACTGAAAGGTTAGGCTACAAAAAACTTTGTGCACGTTGGGTCCCAAAAATGTTGACTGACAACCACAAAACTCGACGAATGGCATCAGCTTTGGAGTTCCTTGAGCTTTATCACGATGGAGACAACTTTTTTAAATCAATCGTGACTGGGGATAAAACTTGGGTTCAATACGACACACCGGAAACGAAACGGCAATCACAACAATGGATGCATTCAAATTCACCAAACAAACCAAAGAAATTCAAACAAACATTCAACAACAGAAAGACCATGGCTACTGTGTTTTTGGACCAACATGGTGTGTTGCTTGTGGAGTTTATGCAGCCCGGAATCACAATAACTTCAGCTGTATATTGTGAAACTTTACGACGTTTACGTAGAGCCATTCAGAACAAACGAAGAGGAAGGCTGACTGCTGGAGTTGTTCTGATTCACGATAATGCCCGTCCACACACTGCGGCAGCAACTAAACGGCTTCTCGACCAATTTGGATGGGACATTTTCGATCATCCGCCATACAGTCCTGACTTAGCACCCAGTGCCTTTCACCTTTTTCCTCAACTGAAGGCGTGGCTTGGTGGGAAGCGATTTCAAACCAATGACGACCTTCAAACGAACGTCAAGGACTACTTGAATTCACTGGCGGCAACTTTCTTTGAAGAGGGAAATGGAAAGCTTGTCCACAGATATGACAAATGTCTCAATCTCTTCGGTGATTATGTCGAAAAGTAACCATAAGTGTACTATTCTTTTGGTAATAAAATTTATGTTTTATATGAACTTGTGTTTTATTTATAGCCTATCGGAGGTTGAAAAAAAAAACGGCACTCGTAGCATATCCAAGTTAGTTAACATGATCTCTCAGATCGCAAGTTAACATTCTGTATTTATTTTATATATAATGCAAGTGTTGTTAGCAGAAATTAATATAGGGACAAAAATGTACGTAATAGAAAATAAAAACAGCAAGAACCATGCCATTTATCATATCCCAGTTAGTTAATATGACCTCTGAGATTGCATATTCTGGATTCTGTATTTATTTTATAATGCAGCTGGTTTTTATAGCAAAACAGTATATTCAGAGTTTAGTTTTTGATTTGTGAGAAAACCTCACGTGATAGAGAAAATGGAAAATACCATTCTATTCAGTAGGATATCAAAAGTAATCTATCATATTTCAGATGGCAAACCAGGAAATAAACTTTTTAGTTTGCGGTACAGCGTAATGAATTTAATATTGTGACTTTGTGGGTTCGTGAAAATCAAAAGTCGAGGCTTTAAATACAAAAACTGCACTTTATTTTCCTAGCAAATACATTCGTCACATCACAATTTGCTAGCTAACCTAAAACTCTTTATTTTTTCTCCTCTACATTCAACTGTCTCTCCTTCCGGTAACGATCGGCCATCATTTTTCATCGGCTTCGCGAGCCTACCACCAGAGTTACACTGCTCCCTCCTCAAGGCTGGTCGTCCCGAACAGCGCCTTCGTAGCGGGCCAGGCGATCCAGGTGTACCACCAACATCTTTCCTCGCGATGTTCCGAGGTGAAGTCGCACTCCTGCTGCCTCTGAACCCCACCTGCTGTCTGGCCTTCCGGTCGCGCCGTCACTATCACTTCGTTCCTCGCGGGGACAACCACGTCTTCGCTCAAGAAGACCCTGCCAATTCCATGGCGCTCTTCTGGTTGACGGAGTATAACCTCTTCTCCGTTGAGCCTCAGGACCTTCCTGCCGACGTTGACCGTCGCCTCGTGGCTCCTGAGGGCATCCAGTCCCAGAATCACCTCCTCAGCCACCTTCGCGACGAACACCCATAGACGCAGGGCACTCCGTCCCAATGTCAGCTCCAGTAGGGCCTCCTTCTCCACAGGCATGGTGTCGCCCGATGCCGTCACAAGCTCGTATGGTCGGCTCGGCTTCCTCGTCGGCAAGCCCTTCGCCACGTCAGGTCTGATGATGGTCACGGCCGCCCCAGTGTCCACTAGCACGCGGCACGTCTTTCCTCCTACCCAGCCGTCCGCGATGAGGTTGTCATCCATCCGCCGGCTGACTGCGCGGATTATCACTCGAGGGGATGGTGGTAATGGCGCCGACGTGCCCCTCTCCACGACGGCCCTTACTCGTTTTCCGGCTGCTCTTCCTGGTGTGGGCAGTCTCTCCGCAGGTGTCCGGGCTGTCCACACCCCCAACACACGCCACCAGGTGTTCGCCGGCGTCCCACAGCTGGTCTTCTGTCTCCGGCGTAGCGGACACTCCTCGTTCTCGACGTCGGGATAGATACTACCTTGGCCGCCTCCATCCTTAATGCCGCTGACAGCGCCTCGTTGATGTTTTTATAATCGCCGAGCATTAGGCGCTGACGAATCTCCGTGTCCCGTACCCCGTCGACAAAATTGTAGGCGGCTTCCCGGGATACGAACTCCAGTGGCAGGTCAACCAAGGCCTTGCTAGCCAGCTTATCGATCGCTATGGCGAACTCCTGCAGCGTCTCCCCCGGCTGCTGCGACCTTGCCTTTAGTTGGCTGCGGTACGCTGCGGCTAAGCGGTGGTTCCCGAAACGATTCTCCAGGGCCTCCCAGATGTCCTTGGGCGCTGCCGTCGTCTGCACCGCGTTTAAGATTTCCGCGGCCCGTCCCTGGAGGCTGGCTATTAACTGTGTGGTCGCCTCCGGTGACCATCTGTTGTGCTTGGCCACTGTGTCGACCTGGCGGCGGAAGAACTCGAATGTTGACGCGCCGTCATATTTCGGAGGTTTGACGCGCGCCGATGTTGTGTCGCGTCCCGGTGCATCAGCCTTCAAATCCTCCAGTCTCCTGCCGACGACGTCCTCCACCATGGCGTTCAGGGACTTGACGCTGCTGTCGGCCTTTCCCTCCAGGTCATTGAAGCGGTTCGCCAGGTCTTCGACGCGTTCGTCTACTTGGCCCATCCGCTTGCCCAGCTCCGTCACGTCATCCCTCACGCCGGCCAACTGTTCCTCAAATTTGGCGGCGAGGAACTCGTTCGCCTCCTTCATTTCCGTGGCCAGACTGTCGTTCGCTGCCTTCATTTCTGCGGTCAATTCGGTCTTTATTTCCTTCAACTCTGCGGCCAGGTTATTTGCCGCTTCTGTTTTTGTTGTTAACTCGTTCATCTTCGCGGCCAAGTTGTTATTTGCCGCTTCCGACTTCGCTGTTAATTCGTTCATCTTCTGCAAAAGCATTTCCAATGCCGATTCCATGGCCATAATGTTCCGTGATGTTGTTATCCCGCTTCCTGACACCTGTTGTGACTTTATGGGTTCGTGAAAATCAAAAGTCGAGGCTTCAAATACAAAAACTGCACTTTATTTTCCTAGCAAATACATTCGTCACATCACAATTTGCTAGATGACCTAAAACTCTTTATTGTTTCTCCTCTACATTCAACTGTCTCTCCTTCCGGTAACGATCGGCCATCATTTTTCATCGGCTTCGCGAGCCTACGACCAGAGTGACAATATATACGCTGTTTATACGAAGGAAATATTTAAGATTCAAAGTAACTATAAACTCGTTGTTCTTAACACTATCTGTGTAGCACAACTTTAAAAAGGTAGAATCAGACTAAAACAATCACTGCCATAGCAAGGATTTACACCTAGGATTTTCGAGTTTCCGTCCCATTGCTCTAATCAGAGAGCTACCATGGCAGCGTACAAGCATGATATTAAGTTTTGCATTATTAACGGACCAATCAAGAGGTCCCAAGTTCGAAACTCGGTCAGGGTAAGTTACTTGGATAATGTTTTTTCGGGGTTTCCCTTATCCTAAAATACGAATGTCGGGTAACTCTGAGGTCCATGGACCCCGGGTTCATTTGAGCATCGTTTCACCCATTTCATTCATCGTCCGATATGACTTAACGTTGGAGGACGTAAAATTACAAAAAAAAAAAAGAAAAAAAAAGCTATGAAGCCGGGACTCCACACTTACTTCACTGTAAACCGATATTGAGGTATTTATATCATGGATATATGATTTCTGCTAGAGGTTTACCAGGAAAAAAGCAACAAATAAGGTTAAGTAAATAAATATATACACCTTTCCTTTCCTACCATACAGGTTTGATGGTACTAGAGCTTAAAGGCATAGCTCCAGCGTACAGTGTTATTATATTTACGCTTTACGATTCTACGTAAATCAGTCGGCCTGCCCTCTAAGAGATATCCTTTCCTTTTAGTTTAAATTTTGTATCTGAAAAAATTTAGGCTTATTTCCTCTGATTCTCGTTCATTCACTAGAGGATGATAACTAGGTATCATTTGACAATGTCTGCATGAGTTCTGGTTCATAATCAAGAGAGATTGGTAAATGAACCTATGTGGAAGAGTGAGTTGAGAAAATAGTAAGAGTGCAATATATTAACCTTTTGTTATAAACATATACCATACGCTAGGCCATCCGTTTTTTTTCTGCTTGTGAGCCAGCAGAGAAATCCTTCAATGACCAGCAATGTCGAACTGTCCAGAGATGGCACTACCTGTGAAATCTGATAGCCGGAATGAATATTTCTTAATATTTAAAAGGTTCTACAGTAAATTTTAACTATGTTATGTTGTCACATATTCGATTTAGTATCTTCTTTCTTATTCTTCTTCTTCTTCACTTCATGGCATAGGCAATCAAGTGCCTGTTCCGCCTTCGAAGTCCTCCAGCCATCGTTTCCTGGGTCTGCCCACTGCTCTCCTACCTTTAGGATGATACTGTAATATTTGTTTTGTAATTTTATTATCTGGCATTCTTTCAACATGTTCCTTCCATTTTTGTTTGAGATTTTTCAACCTAAATATGTCCAGCTCTTCTCTTATATTTTCATTTCTTATTAAGTCCCCCTTCGTGCATCCGTTCACACTTCTCAAGAATTTCATTTCTGAAGCCTGTATTTTACTCTGTTACTTTTTAGTTAACGTCCAAGTCTCACTTCCGTATGCCAATATAGGTAGAGCCATAACTTTGTAGAACTTTAATTTTGTTTCTCTACGTATTTTGTTTCTAAATGTTCTATTTATTGTTCCACACACTCTTTGAAATTTGCATATTTTATTGTAGACATATTCCTTGTCATAACTAACATCAGTTCCCAAGTAGTTAAAATGGCTTACCTGTTCAACGCAACGATTATTTATAACTATTTTTGTTCTAATTGGCTCTTTCCCAATGAATGCCATTACCTTTGGTTTTATAAAAGTAATTTTCATGTTATGTTGCTTACAAAGTTCACTAAGTTTAAAACTAGATTTTTGCAGGGCAGACTCGCTATTTTATATAATAACTAAGTCGTCAGCAAAAAATAAAGTATTTAAAACGTTTTTATTTGAAATTTTAAAACCTACATTTCTTAGCTGCTTCTATTTGCACACTAGGTCGTCAATATAAACACTAAATAGTGTAGGTAGTAAAGTATACCCTTGTCTGACACCCTGATTAGTAATAATTTTTTAGAAATTTTACCATTTTTCCGCACATTTATTTTCGTTTGGAAGTAGAAGCATTGTATCATTTTTACTAATTGTTGTGGTTATCCTCGTTCTTCCAATATTTGCCACATTTTGCATCGGTTTACCCTATCGAAGGCTTTTTCGAAGTCCACAAATGCCATATGCGTTTCTTTGTTAAACTCCCTATGTTTTTCAATTAGTTGTCTAACAATAAAAATGTTATCTACACAGGATCTGTTTCTTCTAACTGCACTTTGTTCTTCCGAGAGAAGATATTCAGCTATTTCCTGGAACCTTTTGTTTATTATTTTAGCAAATATTTTATAGGCTGTATCCAGTAAACATATTCCTCTGTAATTGCTACAGTCATTTCGTTTCCCTCTCTTAAAGATAGAGATGGTGTGGGCTATAAGCCAATCTTCTGGGATACATTGCTTCTTCCAGCCCATATTATACAAATGTAGCAGTCGGGGCTTTAGCAATAACCCCCCATATTTAAATAACTCTCCGCTTAATCCATCTTAGCCCGTTGATTTCCTATTTTTAGTTTTTATGAGTGCTTCTTCTGATTCTTCAATTAAAATTAAATCTTCTTCATATGTGACGTTGCCTTCTGCGATTTCGTTATTTATCTCCGCATTTTCATCATACCATAAAGCTTTGTAATGTTCTAACCACTTAGACTCGGGTATTATACTTAAATATGCTGTATCTTTCTCACGTTGGTTTAAATGTTTCAGCAGTTTATATGTAAAGAGCTGTCTTCCATGTAAGTCGTGTTCCACATCTCCAATGAATTTATTACAAGATGCATCGTTTAACTTCCTCACCAAACTCTTAGCCATATTTCGTTTTGCCTTATATGCTTGTTTAGTTTCCTCAGAATTTAATTTTAAGTATCTATGATAAGCTTTCTTTGTTTCCTCGACTGCCTTTGCAATTTCTTCATTCCACATTCTTAGTCCCTTTCTTATTTCTTTCTTTTTACTTAGTGTTTCTTTGGCAGCTTCTTCTGTGCAGCCTTTTATATTCCTCCATTCCCCTTCAACGTCATCACTAGTTGATATTTATTGTAATCGTTGAGATAAGCGGTTCTGATATAAGTTTAAATCTGCTGGAGAAGAATAATTTCTAAGAAAATCAACTATAAAGTCAGCCCTTGTGTTTTAACCTACATAATAAAGAAACAGAGCTTTATACATAAGGAGTCAAAATATAATTACAGAACCACATTGTAGATAACGTCAAAGAATATAAATGTCAATAATGGTTTATGATATGTTTCGGTGTAATCTCTACGAAAGAATATGCACTGTTGTTGAATTTGTTAAATTCTGTTAATTAAATAAACATAAATTTCCAAAATGTATGTCGAAAGTAAGATATAAAATTATCACGCAAACAAAAGCACACCTCAGTATTTCCAGTAGTTTTAAATTTGTTAATCGTTTAATTGACGTTGGTAATAAGAATCAATAATGCTTGAATTGAACAAAATTACTATTTTAGTAGTAAAAATTGTATTTATTTTGACAAACGAATATTTCAAAAAATTGTTGGAAGTACATTTTTTCATTCCATACTTGTGTAAGATGATAAGCATAAATTCGTAAGCAACAATATCTTGTGTAAATTAACGCCAGCTAAATATGTATTCATTATTGTTCAAGTAATAACGATATGGAAAATGCACTCCCTGTGTGTTTATGCTCTTAGGTTTTGGTGCTTCTCTACAAAATTTGAGGTAAGTATACTAATAGCGTAATGTTAAAATATAAGTGAAATACTGCAGGAAGACTACTTCATAACGATTATTGGTCCGCCACATTTTCAATAAGTTTTAGTCTATCCAACTGCAAACTACCTGATGCTGAAGTGATGTTACATAGAGAAAACCAGTTAATATAAATTCATGTTCTTATAGATTGCTAACAAAATGTAATTAATCTAATAAATATAAATATATATAATAAATCTCTTCTTTGACTGAAGTTGCGAACAAGAGTTTGTGAGTTCGATTTTAATTAGAAAGAAGAATTTACATCATTTTCTTAAGCTAAGTGAAGTTTTAGTTACAAATTGTTATATTTGTATAATATTCATTGCTTCACTGTAGCTAGCTTCATTTTCTACGTAAAATCTAATGATTTCGGAAATAATATGGATTATTTATTATCTTACCTTCTTCTGCTCTAGTTGATTCTTTTTTAAACTGTGTTCCTTGAGTAAATTCCTCTGCTCCTGTAGACAATGATATCAATTAAATCACTATAGTTCCTAAGCAGACAGGAGAATGTCATAAAATCGCTAAATAACTTCACAAACGCTCTAAATATAGTCACAGAACAAAGCTGCGAAAATATTCAACATAAACTGCTAAGCATTAATTAAAAACAAATTAATTAGCACAATTTGTTATAATCCACAGCAAAATCTTCAATATCTGATAGTTCAACTATTCAATTATCGAATTATTAAACATGATTTGAAGCGTACATACATTAGTCATAATAACTCATTCAGAACGTCTTTCAGTACGATATTAGATTATAACAATTTGTGTTTCATATAGTCGAATAATGTTTAGGTATACTTCTTACCTATAATTATCTTTAAATATCAAATAATAATAATAATAATAATAATAATAATAATAATAATAATAATAATAATAATAATAATAATAATAATAATAATAATAATAATAATAATAATAATAATAATAATAATAATAATAATAATAATAATAATAATAATAATAATAATAATAATAATAATAATAATAATAATAATAATAATAATAATAATAATAATAATAATACCTGATATGCTTCATAACACATTTGCGAGAACCTCAGCTAGGATATTCGTAAATGCTCCGTTCTGATCCTAGCATCACTTTTAAATCACTAATGTTTAATCTCCTTAGTTACAACCGATGTCTTTTGTTTTTTATATTGTTTTACTTAATGACGCTATATTCGATACGCCATCTGCTTAAGATATGCACTACTAGCATTAAAATAACATAAAAGTCAAAATATAATTTGATTTAAATAAATAAAATGACATATTTACCTACTAAAAATGCTTAACATTTTGGTATCATGTATCACTGCATGAATTGGTTCTTTAATTTTATTTTCATTTGTATCGCCGTTTACCGTGTTTTGATTTGCTTTGTTTTGCTTTTACGGTGTTTAAAGTGACTCAAGATGACATTTAAAGACATTCTACCGTTAACGGGCGGCTCTGCTCTGCTAACTTACAGCTGAAACTTTACGCAATATTTCCCAGGGATTTAGCATCTTACGTTTGACGATATAAGTAATAAAGCTATTTCCCTCCAAAGTTTTAATGCAGTGTTCAGCATTGAATTAGAAGATCCTCTTGTCTACTGCATGCGAATAGTGAACCTAGGAAATGTGTTTGTCGCTAAGATTGTTGATACAAAAGTTACACTGGAACTAAATACTTTGAGGCACCCATAGAAGAAACCTGATGTGTTTTAGCCAAATGAATATTCCTACCGGTTTTAGAACTTTCTTACAGCGTTTAATCTTCAATTTCAGTTTTGTCCACATAAACATTTGCAGAATATTGATAAATTGCTTGTACGTGTTAGGAAGCATTGCAGTACAGTAAGCTTTAGAAAAGCTACAAAATAAGAATGAACATGGATTGAGACACTGCTGTTATCCTACTGTCTTAGTGTTGCCAGTTCCACGGCTGGCGGGCGAAAGAGATGGAAGATATATCTGTCTTTGTCTCGCCGAATCCACCTAGCAAGTATCATACAGATGCTGAGATGTACAGTGATACAATGCTGACAGAAGTTCGCATAATAATTAAGCATGTGTGTGAGAACATATGCAATAGTAATCGCACAATCTGAACCTTAAAACCTCGAACAGGATAACAGTTCTCTTACATGGCTATCGTTCATACGCACACAAAACAAAATGATTCAAATTAAGATGTGTTCTACGAAATAAGGTGTTTGCTACAGTGAAACAATGTAGTGATATTTCAATGATTTGTGAATATACTTTCTGTTTTAATGATGCCATGTTTATATACCGTCTGTAATGGACGTTAAACCAAGTTTTGTTTCACTACAGTACTTAACAGCTACTTAATAGCTAGATATGAATTTGTATTTATGAAGCATTTTACACCATGATTCTCATGTACAAATGTTGTGCGTTTTATGCAGAAAGTTTAGTATTGGAGTAACAATATCGCTTCTTTCAAGCAGAAATTTGTGACCATCATTGGTTCTCCTATATTTGAACCCAAGAGATTTAAAAATGTTATGCATAGAAGATACAGAATCCGTATATTCTATTTTCCCGCCTCATTAAATTGGCCAGCCTTTTGGCAGCTGGGTGTTCACCATTGCCATATAAATCATAAATTCTTCTTTGTGAAATACACTTTTGAAAATTGTCTAAGTTGGTAGCATGTTTATTAGCTACCGATGTCTTCCTGGAGATCTGAATATGGAAACTTCTAATTTGGTAAAATGTTTGCCTTCGTTAATAATATTCATCACAGAATGAGCACACACGTGGACAGCTTATAACATTAATTCCCTACTCGGAGCGAAATTTGTACTTTCGATAATGCCTTTAATTGACATCTGTTTGAAAAAGGAATGCACATTAACAAGAATATTTGTAGCCTATTTATGTAAAATCGTATGAGTTGTTTTGCATTTACTACTAGGGGCACCAGCGCTAGGCTTTCTAAGCGGTATATTTACTAACTTTGAAAAACACGTGTGCACTCTTAAAAGATCACCACTTTAGTGAATGCAGGGTACAAAATGCAACTGCAACATAAGCATGTGTATGTTTTCTTCACTGACAGTTAATAAATTAGTTTCTTTCTAGTCAGGGGCCTTATCTCTCCTTTATTTTTGTATTTGTTCCAATGGTCATATCGGCGGCCGTTCTCCTTTGGAACATGTCGAAGGTGTTAACTCGTATTCGTTGGGTTTTAATCATTATATCACGCACACATTCACACTCTCATTTATACTTCCAGACTCTGGGGAAGATGAGGAATTATCTCGATCGGAGAAAAATCCCCTACCCTCACCGTCGGGAATCGAACTAGGAAATCGTACTAGGTACGGCAGGCAGGTGGTCTACCAACTAAGCTATGGGGTCAGCCTGATCACCCATATAGTTGCCTATATCACTCGCTTCTTCCTGTTCTTTTTTTGTGACGCAGGAATAACAACTGTAGATGGCGCCATGTTTACTACCGTTCACTACAATGACATGAATCCTAAATAAAGATGTCCTAAAGAACACTAATATTTGGAATATGCCATTCTTACACTAAGTATGTATAAGTTTTCTCTACAGACTCATTTTAAAAGGTGGAAAATGAAAGCTTTGACATATCCCAATTCGTTTGATACTTCATCACACGAACGGTAGAGGCAGCTGTTGTGTACAATTGTAATTAAACTTACAAAAAATACATGTATATAAAAGAAAATAAAAATAAAATAAAAAGAAGTATAAATCCAAACTGCAAAACATTCTATTCCCTAAATTCTAAAATTTAACCTAGAAAAGAACCTGAAAACCTTCTGCACTAATTTGTTGTCATCCCCTAGCATTTCTGCAAAGCTGGCCGGCAGCTGCAGAGAGGTTCTAACGTGTGCTAGGCAAAAACACTCTAGCAGCACGTGTCGGACAGAAACGCTTCATTACAAAACGGACCGACTGGAGTAGCCTCCCTTATAAACAAAGAACTATGGGTAAAATGCGTAACCGAGTCAAACATCTCCTCATGACGAGATGAACGACAGGAGGTAGCCCAGGGAACGGAATTCCTTCTAAGATCTAAGTTTATTACTGCGGAGAGCGGACCACTTTTCCTTCCAGCAGGTTTGCACAGCTTTCCTTAATACAGCTCTAACATCTTCCATTGTCACAGCTGGTACCCCAACCCTGGGCTTCATGGTAGCCGTCTTAGATGCCGAACCCGTCATTTCATTCCCCTGTAAGCCTACGCTAAAGCGGAAGCTTGTAACACGTGGAGTGCATCCTGGATTCGCTGCACAGTAGGGTGGTACAGCTGCCTTAGGCAATATTGTCTAGACCCTTCATGGTTGATAAACGGGTTCACGGTTGTAAATTTTCGACCTTCCTCAGTTATAAAAATAACCAAATAGCGAGCACCACAAGACTCACCTATTTCCTTTCCACTTTTCTTAATATTTTTATTAAAATTTTGGTTTGCCATAAGAATTGGAATGGGTTTCATCCCCCAGCGCTCACCACCCATCACGGAGCCCAAAAAGGCGTCATCCCGCTGGGATTACAGGGCTACACAGGGGATATAGTGGGCTGACCGTCCCACTCACCCTGGGGTTCAGTACAGTACCTAGTTCTGGCCGACTGATTAGGGGTGGGTTAGTCCCTAACTTCCCGTTTAGGCGAAGCAAAAGCTAAAATAATGTGTTAGAAATGCGCACCAACCCCGAATTCACAAGAAGACTGGAATGAGCTTAGATGTGCATCCCTCAACCACCAGGACAAACCTTTCCAGCAACACGGGTCTCCACGCACGGGCTACATGTCGGTGGGTGTTTTGTCTGACCCCTCACCTCTAAGACTCTAAGAGCAACTCACATCGAGGGTGTAAGTGTGGCTCGGGACCCCGGGATCACCAATTCCCAAACCTACCGCAGTAGGCACCTGGGGGTTCCTTGGAATAGGCTCTGAAAGCCACTTCATTTGGGATAACCTCTGTTTAACTAGTAAACTTTAATGGATGTAACATTAATACGTAAAATGGTGGAATAAGAAAAAGAAAAAATATGTATCTATATACAGGTATATATTTCAATGAAGAGAAATCCTCGGCTCTCTGAACGTGCCATTTTTACCAAAACTTTACATTTATATATATATATATCATATATTAACACTATATAATTGTATTATTTTCAAAATTTGTTGTGTGATTTATGAGAAAGCCTCACGGAATAGAAAAAAATGGAAATCAGCATTTAAATTAGCATATCCAAGTTAGTTAATATGACCTCTCAGATCGCAAGTTAGCATTTTATTTTATATCCAATGCAATTGTTAGACAGAAAATAGTATTTTCAAAATTTATTTTAATTTCCGAGAGAAACTTATGTGATAGGAAAAAAAGAAACATAAAGCACCATACAATTTAGCAAATCCAACTCGTTTAATATGGATGAGTAGAGCCAGATTGAAAAATTCAATGCCACAGCCCGGACCCGAACAACTAATCCCCCGCTCCCCGTCCGGCCGCTCCAAATCACCGAGCCACCATGGCCAACACGCCGACATGACATTAAACTCTCCAACTGACTCGCATGTTTCCCAGTAGACCACTAGGAGTTCTCATATACAATGAAACATGCTTATGCTCTAAGTACTTAAGTCCCAGGCCACACAGTTAAGCCTCTATGCTTTTTAGATAAATTGATGGAAATAATCCGTCCAAAAAGAATTTAATGCCACGTCGGCATGCCGGCCACAGCATCCCAGTGGCCCGGAGCAACCGGAGGGAGAACGGGAGATCCACGGCCCAAATCCCGGCTATGACATTGAATTTTTCAGTCTGGCTCTACTCATCCAAACCTTAGCCTACACACGGCTAGTGTGGAAGAAATGATTATTTAAATTAGTTAATATGACCTCTCAGATTGCTGAAACTGAAAAAACATAATATGGTAACCGGAAGCCTTGACAACGTAGTGTGTTGATGAACTGACGATGCAGGCCATTTGTTTGTGAAATCTATCTCAATTAAAAAGAAAAATTGGCATCATTTTCTTAAGATAAGTTAAGTTTTTGTTACAAATATTTATATTTGTGTAATATTCGTTGCTTCATTGCAGCTAGCTTCATTTTCTACATAAGAATTGACGAGTGCTTGAAATATTATATATTAAAATTAAGTTTAGAAAGTGAAATTATAAAACTAAAATTAGATTTTAGTTAACTGATAGAAAATAATCATTTCTTCACACTAACCCTTTATAGGCTACGGTTTTTGATGGATAGAGTCAACATCCAACATTCAATCAACCTCCAGAGTAAATTGTAAGCTATATTATAAATTGGAAACTTTAAGGCTGTGTTTCTCAAAATTAAGTCTTTTTTTTAAAAAAAAACATCTGCCCCAGTTTCTCAGAGAGTACTGGAGACACGTACATATAACTGCTACAGATTATAAAAGTAGCTTCAGTAATGCTGTGGATCTACAAACACAGTAATTTAATGAATAAGCTTCATGTTATGGTGTTTTAATGCTAAAGAATCAAGAAAAAGTAATGGAACAGAAGAAATATATGAATTACTAGAAACTCCAAATATCAACTTCATTGTCGATCACATAATATGTTAAAAACGTTCATGTATGTGCCAATAGTTTCACAGAAAACGGGTCCCCAAATTGCATATTTTAACATAGACAAAACAGGGCGTACCACCTCACCTTAAAAAGAAATCCAATAATTTATTTTGCTTCACAAATGATTTCTGGAAGAGAGGAAAGACATCTATCCGAGACTGCGCCTTGGGAGAAGAATCATGTTACGGCTGGGAATTTTATCTTTTAAGTTAACTTAAAACCGAATTTAACGAACTCAAATTAAAAAATAATGTGCAAACGTAGAGTCAGACTGAAAAATTCAGTGCCATAACCGGCATTTGAACCACGGATCTTCCGGTCTCCGTCCAGCCGCTCTAACCATTAAGCTACTATGGCCAACGTGCCCATATGACATTAAATTCTCCAACTGACTCCAACGTTGTAAGTCGCCCTTGAGGCAGTTGTCTCATGTGTTTATGAGAACTCCTAAGTGGTTTACCGGGAAAAATACGAGTCAGTTGGAGAATTTTATGTCATATCGGCACGTTGGCCGTTGTAGCTCAACGGTTAAAGCGGCTGGATGGAGACCAGAAGATCTGTAGTTCAAATCCCGGCTATGGCATTTAATTTTTCAGTCTGACTACGTTTCCACAATTTAGCCTGCACACGGCCAGTGTGGAAGGGCGATTAATTTCCATAAAAAATAATAAAACTTATTCGCATATCATCACAATTTGGCCAGGATAAATAATACATTGAATTATTTTAGAAAATGTCGTAAATGTCTGTCACAAAGTAGTTCAGAATCACACATAAAAGCGCTACATAAATTATATTAGAAATGTCGCCACAACGTTTAACTTCATAAAACAACCGAAAAAAATCATCTTCATCACAAAATTATATTGCAAACCATAATAATTGAAAAGACATCCACAGGCATCCTACGTGAAATAAAGATGAAAATGAAAAGTGCAACTGAAAAAGTGCAGGGTTCGGTGTGACGTACCGCATGCTGTTACAAACTACCTTGTAACTGGTGGTTGATAGGATGGTAGAGCAGAATGGGGTAGAGACAACACTTTGTTCAATTCGATGGTTATAGGCAGAGGCAACATTTTCTGGTGACAGTTATTTATAAAAGTCGCATTAATATTAATTGGTGGTGTTCTTGTGTTCCTTTACCATAAATTCGCATTAATTTCGCACAAATTTTTGGGGAAGAATTAATAAGTAATGCCGTGGCTCAAATGAAAAATAACAGTTAACTAGAGTAGCACAACTGTCAAGACCCTTTCTTTAATATTAAAACACTTTCTTTAAAATCAGCAGATAGTGGGTAACATGAACAAGAGCAAATATCACACAACAGACATCGCCAAACTGCAGCATACAACACCTGTGATATTTTCTGTTTTCATACTTGTTCTGTTGTTTGTCACAACTAAGTTATATGTAGAGAAAAATCTCACATGCCAGCGTCTGACATCGGCAACCAAAGACATTGAAGGGACTTTTCACAGAAATTGCGGTAAGAATCAGCTTTTGCCTTCAGTGCCAAGAGTGCTGTTACTACTTCTAAGGTTTTGGATAGAAAAAGTCAATTTCAGGACGGCACATTGGCCATGGTAGCTCATTGGGTAAGAGCAATTGGATGGACACCCGGCCATGGCACAGAACTTTTCATGTCGACTCTATCTATCCATAACTTTAGCCTATAAACGGCTAGTGTGAAGAAATGATTAATTTACATCAATTAACTAAAATAATAAGAGTTAACTGATGAAGCCTGGGACTCAAGTACTTATGATAGTAAGTTGCCACAAATTATGTATCTCGGATACGAGAGCCCCTAGTGGATTACCGGGAAAATATAGGAGTCAATTGGAGAATCTAATGTCAGGACGGCACATTGGCCATGGTAGCTCAATGGTTAAGACCGACTGGACGTAAACCAGGAGATTCGTGGTTCAAATCCCTGCCATGGCATTGAATTTTTCATGTCGAATGTATTTGTCCAAAACCTTAGCCTATATACGGCTAGTGTGAACAAATTATTAATTTCCATCAATTAACTTAAATAACTGTAGACAGTAGGTTATGTTTTCCAATTTTTTTCTAGAGTATTTGTGTCGCATCTAATGAAGATGCTGAAATAACTGCCAAGTGTGATATGGAAATCAGATTTTCGTTGTTTGAGTTCTATCTCGTATTTACAGTCACGTAGACACACAAATTGCACATATACTGGGGAGTATTGTAAAACATTTTGTCGGATATATGGGACTTTAAAACGTATATTTCCGGTGAAAGTAGGCTATAGATTTTGAAGGTGGAATGCAATACGTTCCTTAACTATTTTCTAAGTGGTAAAGAAGGTAATAATACTTTGGGAGTGTCTTGGAGCCAAAAAGCACCGTATTTGTGAATGTGGTTTTAACTTTCACTGTAATTGGAAGAGGATTGTATGACTCCAATGAAAGTACAATACATTCTCTGTTGCTTAAAGAAAATAAGCAAGAGGGTAGACATAACGACATTGGAATTGTAATGAAATTTATGACCATCAAGAATGACCCATTTAAAAATATCTGTAAAATTTATTCTTATCACGACTAATAATCTAATTTTAATCCATATAAAGCTTTTTAAGTTTAATAAAATCATATATTAATTATTCATATTGTTCCGTCATGGTGTAAGTTGTGGCCGTCAAGTTAAAGCTCACAACCTAAATGGACTGTATTGCAGAAGAATCGGCTAATTGTCAGGAGCAGAAAGTGTTTAACGCTTATAGTGATGTATTTCATTTAATTTCTCAAAGATAGTATGCCATCATACGTATAATTTGCTAAACACTTTGATACTTCACGTAATAAGAACTTTGACTAAGTCTATTACCAATTTCACCACTAAAACATATTACAAAAAGAACTAATTGCAGCTGCCATTAACATGCTTCATGTTTCATCACACAGCATTTTTCTACTGTCTTTCTTTATGAAAGCAGGTCCACCAACTTCCTTGCATACAATGCCACTAACTGTCACTGAACACATATAGAGCTATAGAATGTGAATATAATTTTAAAGACAAAATTGAAAGGCTGAGTGCAACAGTGGTCTAACCTTCTCCAATGTCGAGTTTGAATTGACCCTACCATCTGTTGTCATTAACCTTGAACTAGCCATTACAATCCATATATACTGAAAGAAATATACTTTTTTTCCCCATTGCCAGCAACTTGATTTCTTGCTCTCAGACTGTAACTGGCTGCTGTCAAATTTGCGGAACAATATCTCAACTTCTTAAAAACGTGAAATAGGCCACTGATGCATTCAGCCTTTCATTTGTAGGTTGGTGATTTTTTAAAGTTCATAGTTTATCTCATTTAATTTCCAGGATATTGGATATTTTAGGAAAAGCTTAAATTATAGGTAAAATAGGAATACTAATTATGTGTGTTTGGAGGAATATAGTAACAGAGGTGTCAAAATTAATCATAAAAACTACTTGTAGTCGGTTTATTGATACTCGTCACTTACTTTTTATATTATTTAGGTACTACTTTCAAAGGCCATTGCCTCCATGTTCAACCTCTCTCCAACTAGCATCTGTTTTTGTCTGCTCTCTCTCTCTGTGGTGGTGGAACTATAAACTTCTTTGCAAAATTATATACTGGAGGGATTTCAAAGTTCATGAAGCGGTCCTTATTTTTCTGTAAAAATATACTGTTCCATTTGTTAGTTAATTTTGCTTTATCACTCCTTTTAATAATTTTGGATTTGGATCAATGTCATGATTTTCTTTCCAAAAATGAAATGCTTCTGCTCACTTACCTTCTCGTTTTAATCTGATGTTTCTAAAATGTACTTTGACTCTGGTTTTAAGATGTCTTTTAGTTTGACCTATGTAGAATTTTTCACAATTTTTACAACCTATTTTACATATTACGAATCTGATAACTAATGGGATTTTATCTTTTGTTTTTGTTAACAAATCCGGAATATATCAAATATGTTGTAAAAAATGTGAAAAATGATACATAGTTCAAACTGAAAGAAATCTAAAAACCAGAGTGAAAGAGCTCTTTAGAAACATCAGATTGAAACAAGAAGATGAGTAAGCAGTAGCATTTCATTTCTAAAAAGAAAATCATGACATTGATCCAAATCCAAAATTATTAAAAGGAGTGATAAAATAAAATTAACTGGCAACATGGCACAACATATTGAAATGGAAAAATAAGGACCGTGTAATGAACTTTGAAATCCCACCAGTAGATAATTTGACAAAGAAGTCCATAATTCCACCACCAGAGAGAGAAGCAGACAACAGATGCTAGTTGGAGAGAGGTTGAAAATGGAGACAATGTCCTTTGAAATAGTCCCTCAATAATATAAAAAAGTAAGTGACGAGTGTCAATAAAAAACTGACTACAAATAGTTTTTTTGATTGGGAATACTAAGTTTACTTTGACAATCTTAATTACAGAATAAAAAATAAAACTGCTATGTTAATAAATAAATTGAATAATGTATCTTTGAAACAATATAAATTAAACCCAGTTGTTTAAAATAGTATGACGAATAATGTCAATCATTCAAACTGTAACTTTAAGGTAAGAAGGTACTTTATTTGTGGTTAAAATTCATGTCTTTTTTATTTTTATATTTTATTATAGTTTCATCCCTCTAATTCCAAATATATGGTTAGGTTCATTTGAGCAATATTTATAATTACTTTTCTTATTATATTAGTGGGTGTTAAGTTGTTGCCATGCTCCTTTTCGTAAAATCGATCATAGCTGCTGTAATACTTAACATATATTTTTGAACTAAGCCTTGTTTTGTAAGAGATTTAAAGCTTCCTATTGGTACCACAGTAACTCCAATTGACTCCAATAATGCTAGTTTTTCTTTTGCTGTGTATGTGAACAGTACCTTGTTTGGAATAATATTTTGTACTAGTTATTGATGAATATATTGTACGGGTAGGCCCAAAACATTACGAAACAGAAAGTTTACAGGCATCGTTTTACTAAAAATTGAACAGTAAATGTAGAAAATATATATAAAATAGACAGTGAAATCACATGTAATATTGAGGTTAGTATGCCAAGTTCATCCAATACATGTGCTGATATATAGAAATTACTGAGCTGCGAGTCCTGAAAGAAGCTAAAATGTTTGAAGAACTGGCCGAGAAGGCAAGAAGAATGTAGAGGAACTTGAAAAGAACAAGGGAGGATACAGAGGGTCAAGAATATGCAGCAGGAATTATTCTGACTCATGTAAAAAGTCAGTAATCAATATATAAACTTAAAAGCTGTTTTTCTCAGCTTAACATTTTTTAGATTCCAGTACCCTTTTTAAAAAAAACTACTCTACCAAAACATATTTTCCCTTTTAGTGTATTAAGGAGACTTAGAATAATAATAATAAGAAGGGCTTTATTTTCTGAGATTCGTAATGTTTAAAAAATGAAGTTATCTAAATTTTCAGTGCTTTAAAAAGAACACTAAAAAACTATAACAAACTATCAGGACAAAATTTTCAAATAATAATAGGTATTACTCAAGCTAAAGGTTTCAAGAGTATGCCTAAAAATTTTGATGTACATATGAACAATAATTTCTTAGTAATGTGCATCCAAAGTCAAGGAAATAGCATTGCGGAGATAGGCAGTACCTTCTTGCCTTAATGAGATAGGATTGCATTTTCTATATAAAGGTGCAAAAATGTGTGGAGATATTTAAGAAATTATGGATGATTATGTTGCAGATAACGAAGTACCTAGTCAGCATATAAATAAAAATGATAAATCATTAATTAAAATGAAATATATCAAAATATTATGAAATTTGAACATAAACAAGAGGTTCTATGATTTTAATCTCACATATCCAGTTTTAACTAGAATTTATGCTCTTCCTAAAATTCATCAGCTTGGAGATAAAATGAGAGAGATTTTGAACTATATAAATTCACCAACTTACCATTTATGTAAATGGTTATATAGGAGTTTAGTAGTCCTGATAAATTTGTGAGTTTAAGTATTAAAACTTCCTTAGAGCTAGTAAGAAAGATCAATAATATAGATAGTATTGTCTAAGAATGATAAACTTGTTCCATTTCATGTAACTGCCTCATTTCGCAGCACTTCTAGAGAAAAAAATTTGATATTAATGAAAAGTCATTGTGTTTTATAGATTTGCATGAGGAATTTTATAGTTGACCTTGTTAGGCTAACTAATCTTTGTATGGATCAATTTCTTTTTCGATTTTGATGATGCATTTATTCAACAAACTACTGGTATAGCAATCGGAATCCACTTTCACCTCTTCTTCCTGACCCTTTTATGGGCTATTTTGAAATGCAAGTCACTAAAGCATTCCCTTTCATTTTTAATTCTTGGTACAGATACACATAAAATAATAAATACACAACTGATTAAATATTAAAAGCAGAAGCATTATTAACAGTGAAGTATTCTTCATATTTGAGTTTGATTTATGAGTCACTATGTTTACACTCAAACTTCACTTACTCGTTGTTGTATAATTGAAATGTTTTCAAGATCATTCGACCTCATCCTCAGCTGTTTGGTGACTAAATGAACCTTCCTCTTCTTCCACTACTACGGAGCTAAGAGAAACTTGTTAACCAGGCAAAAAGAACACCAGAGGAGCATTAAGTTGAAACAAACAGAAAAATATGCAGTTTCACACCATTTTTGGACAGAAAACCACAACATTGGCCACAACATTAAACTGTTAAAATCTTTAAGTGCACCCATAGAATTGGATATTTGGGAAAAATATTCATAAACAGAAACCATGATAAACTTATAAATTTTGAAATCCCGGCATTAAATGATGTATTAAAACTTAGTGCCCCTAACACCAGATGGCAGAGTGATCGGAGCTCCGTAGTAGTGGAAGAAGAGGAAGGTTCATTTAGTCACCAAACAGCTCAGAATGAGATCGGATGATCTTGAAAACGTTTCAATTATACAACAACAAGTAAGTGAAGTTTGAGTGTAAACATAGTGACTCAAAAATCACAGTCAACTACATAACTGATTCTTTAAAACTTCTAAACATACAAGATAAAAGTATAAAACTCACCTTAAACATTGAAAACAACAGTTATCTTTCTTTTCTATATCTAAAGATAATAAAATATAACAATAAGGTAAACTTTGGCATTTATGGGAAGTTTAAACATATCGACAATTACATAAGGAAGTTTTAAAACCCTTTTTAATAAGTTTGTTGTTTTTAATAGTTTAATTTACAGATTATTATGCCCCAAAATAAATATTAAATTAATAGAGAATATAAACACATTATTAATACACATTTAATTAATGGATTTAATAATGATTTTATACAGAAAAGAATTTAACAATTTAAATATAAAGGTGCAAATAAGGTTTGCTGATCTAAAAACAAGATGGTTATAATTTTAAAATATGTACTTACCATCCTTGTGCTGATAAAATTTGACAAAAGGTTTAAAGTATTTGCTATAACTTTGTGTCTTCAAAACAAATATAATGTAAAAAAAAATATTAAAATTTCCTTAAGAAATAAAAGTTCCAATAATAGGAAATCTTGTATATAGCAATTTAATGGTTTAGATTGCGGCCGGGTTTACATTGAAGAATCAAGCATAAATTAAAAACCGGAATGAAGGAACGTTTCAGAATTATTAGGCATAGGCAGATAGATAAACCAGCCATAGTAGATAATTTGTGGTCATTTCACCATGAAATAAACTGAGAATTTGAATTATTAGACAGTTAAATGGTCCAAAAGATATAGTGAGACTATGTATCTTAAAAAATATAAATTGGTAATAAATTCAGAAATACTGCCAATTGGTTCTACCTTTATGTTCGTTTTGTTATCAAAGTTTGGTAATAAATACAGAAATAATCTGTCTCGTAGCAGCTGTAACGATAACAAAAGGAATAACCAGAATGACTGAATATGCAACAAAGATTTTTGGGGAAAAATATCTCTTGAGTTCTTTGAGGAATTTTTAATTTCCTAGAAATGTAAGTGAAGTTTTTGGTAAATTATTATACTTTTTTATAATAGTTGTACCACAAACAGGACTAAGTCTTTGTTTTGCACACAAAAATCATCTCACTAGCCTAGGTTCTATTGTTGTTTGCTTAGTAGTTCTACTAAATTTACAGAAAATAGTTCTGTCCAAGGAACAAATAATATGAGTAGAAACAAATATCCTATTCCATTAAGATTGTTGTATAAAAAGTCCTGTAACATTTAAGTATAATTGTGCAACACTGATAATGTGATTTTTTTAAAGTTATCAGTCATTTAGCTGCACGTTTTTTTTAATGACCCCTTATAGGAGACACTAAGAAATTTTAAATTTTAGGGTGCACTTCCATAGAGATCAAGAGATATATTTTATGATCTTATGACTAATGCTACACAGAAGCATTTCCATAAAATAGTTATTCTTTTATAAACTCTCTGCGATTTACCAGATAAGGAACCAACTTATAATTTATTTTGGTTTTTCCAGCATTATCACTAAGTAATGTTTAAACTTTATACATGCCCAGGATTTTGAAGCAGTGAATAGCTTTAAAAATCAAATAACTATATTATCAAATATTTAATTGTTGTAAATTTGGAAGTCAACATAAGTTTTAATTGGATTAAAATTGCACCGACTGTGGCATTTTAGATTAAATTTGCTTAAAACAATCTTTTGTAAGAAATTCACATTTATAATTGAACAAATGTTTTCTTTGTTATTTTCTCACCTACATTACAAGTAATAATAAATAATGATAAATTAAAGTATACATTTTGGAGAAATAATATCTTTCGGTCATTTTAGTGCTAGCTAAACATGAAATCAATATTATTGAAATAGGTGATAAGAAAGGCTCATTCTCTACGTTTTTATACTTTTAGATTTTGGCGTTTTTCTAAAAAATTTGAGGTAAGCTTACTAATAAAGTAATGTTCAAATATAAGGAAAATATTGCATAAAAACAAATTTGTAACAATGGCCATTGGTCCACCACATTTCCAATAATGTGTTTCAATGTACCTACTGCGAACTATGTGATGGGTTCTCGATGCTGAGGCGATGTGAGATAAAAGGAAACTATTAATTTAAATTCATTTTTAAATATTTTAAACCAAATAAAATGAATGCAGAGATTATATAAATTATTACCTTACCTTCTTCTGCTGTGGTTGGTTTTTTTTTTTTTTTTTTTTTTTTGAAACTGCCTTCCTTGCAGTAAATCCCTCCGCTCCTGCAGACAATGATACAAATTAAATCACTAGTGTTCCTAAGCAGACAGGAGAAATTCATAGAAATCACTAAATATATTCACAAAAGAATTTCTCCATATAGTCATAGATAAAAGATGTGAAAATATAAAACATATGCGTTCTCTTAGGTACTAATTAAAACAAATTAACACAATGTGTTATAATCCGAAGTAAAATAATTAAAATCTGATAGTTAAGGTATATAATTATAGAATTATTAAACATGAAAAGTTACGTACAAACGTTAGCTATAATAACTCACTAAGAACGTCTTTCAGTACGATATTAGATTATAACAATTTCTGTTATATACTCGAATAATGTTTAGGTATACTCCTTGCCTATAATTCTCTATAAATATCAACTAATAATGTATGATAATCATTACTTTAGATCCTATTTGTGAGAATTAATCTCGCATATTCGTAAATGTTCATTTCAAATCACAGCTTTAGTTTTAACTCACTAAGTATGTTTAATCTCCTTAGTTACAACAGATATCTTTTGTTTTTCATATTGTTTTACTTAGTGGCGCTATATTCGATACGCCATCTGCTTAAGATGTACTATTAGCAATAAAATAACATAAACATCACAAATAAAATTTTAGATAAATAAATAACATAACATATTCACCTACAAAGAGGCTTAATTTTTTGTATTATGTATCACTGCATGAATTGTTTCCTTAATTTTGTGCATTTGTATCGACGTTTAGCGTTCTATGATTTAACTGGCTTTGTTTTCCTCTTAGGATGTTTAAAGTAGCTCAAGACGACATTTAAGGACATTCCATCGATAACGGGCGGCACTACTTTGTTAAATTAGAGCTGAAACACAACGCAATATTTCTTAGGCATTTAGCATTTTATGCAGACGATTTAAGCGATAAAGTTATGCCCTTCTAAATTTTTAATAACGTGTTATCCAGTGAACCAGGTTCCCTTATTTACTAGATACATGCGAAGAGCAAACCAAGGAAATGGGTGTTATTCGCTAACAATTTTGATACAAGGTGTAGACTGCAACTACATATTTTAGGGCCCCGTATAAAACATATCCTGTATTTTACTCAAATGGTTATCTCTAATGTTCCCGAAACTATTCCTACACGCGCTTAGTATTCAAATTGATTTTAATCCAGTTAAGAATACCCATGACTGAAAATTTGAAATCCTACACAAATGACGCTAGCTTTTTAAGAGTTATACCACAAGATGTAACTTACTTTCTTTTCATTTACGTTCTCCAACATTTAGGCATATCGGACGATGAATGAAATGGGTAAAATGGTGCTCAATGCGTCCGGGGTCCATGAAGCTTAGAGTTATCCGACATTCGTCTTTCAGGATAATGGTAAACCCCGGAAAAAACTTATTCAGATAACTCACCTTGAGCAACATTCGAACTTGGCACCTCTTGAACGTGAGGCAGACATGCGACCATCTACGCTACCGAGGCGGACATGTAACTTATTGCAAATATGATACGCTTAAATTTTGCCAATTTCACTTTGTTAGTTTTGAAAATATGGCCAAAGTTATTTATTTTTGTTTACGTCACCTAAAAATCCCTTGCGACAAAATAAATTAAACTGTGGTCTAATATTTAAACAACAGGCTCCCAATACGAGGGTGAGTCAAAAAGTAACGCCTCCAATTTTTTTTCTCTTTTAATTGCCAAAAAAATTAATCCAATTTACATAGCTTGAAAACTACAACATTGACGATTAATTTGTCACTATTCAATATAATCTCCGTCCTTTTCCACAGCTTTGGTTCACCTTTTAACTAGTGCATGTATTACAGTTTGGTAAAACACTCGGTCTTGCTTCCTAAGCCATTGACGCACGGACGTCTTCACAGCCTTCCTCATCTTCCAAATGAACCCCACGATGAGCTTCCTGTAGTGGCCCGAACAGACGGAAGTCTGATGGGGCTAGGTCAGGGCTGTATGGGCGGTGAGGTAAGACTTTACCTCCCAATTTCTCCATTTCTGCAGTGGTGTAACGGCTGGTGTGTGGTCTTGCGTTGTCATGCGAAAGAAGAACATCCGCCATAGTTTTTAATGGGCGAACACGGCGAAGACGTGCTTTCAGCTTTTTGAGAGCTCTGACGTGTTGGACAGAATTTATTGTGCATCCCTGCTCCAAAAAATCAATCATAAGCACACCCTCTGCATCCCAAAACACTGTTGCCATAACTTTCCATGTCGACCGCTGAATTTTGAATTATGTTTTTCTTCGGTGACGTTGTGTGATGCCATTCCATTGACTGCCTCTTTGATTCAGGTTCAAAACAATGAACCCACGTATCGTCTCCAGTAGCAATTTTTTCCAGGAACTCCTCTCCCTCCAAATTGAAGTGCTGCAAGTTCGGAGGCCATTGTTTTCCTTTTTTCTTTGTTTTATGCGGTTAATATTCTTGGTACCCAACGTGAACAAACTTTTGAGTAACCCAGTTGTTGAATAACCGTCATCAAACTACCTTTACTGAGGGAGGTAGTGCGACACAATTCACCTGTAGTTACCCGGCGATCACCACGAATGATGTAATCGACTCGCTTAATGTTGCTTGGAGTCACTGCAGTCACCGGCCTGCCGCTTCGCTTTTCATCTGCCAGTGGTGTTTGAGCTTCAGCTTCGTTACAGCGACGAACGCATCCTCTAACAGTGCTAACATCCACCGTTGCATCACCATACACAATCTTTAGCCTTTCATGAATGCGAATTGGCGTTTCACCTTCCGCAGACAAAAATTCAAGCACAGAACGCTGTCTAATACGAATGTCGATTGTCAGCCATTTTGCAAGAGGATGCAGTGCTGCCACCTGTTGACTTAGGAAGTTACTGATGCAGAGGATTGGAGAAGGAGGTTTGAGGAATTGCGCCAAATTCAAAGTTTTCACATAACTTATTTACTTAAGGAAAAAAGTAGGCGGCATTACTCTTTGACCCACCTTCGTACATCCATTTTTTGAATTTGCTCTAGGTCTCTCGATAATAATTTAAAGCTCTAGAAATTTTTAAGGCTATGAATAAGGCCTTTTTGCCAAATTTTGAAATTTTTGTGTTTTGAAGTAAAGAAAGTGTGCTTAAATGTGTCTCACAATAAAACCCAGGGCAATTTCTATTCACCCGGTCTCTGTTATTTTTTTTATTTACATCCTCCAACGTTAAGTCATATCGGACGGTATGTGTCTGTGTGAACGTGTGTAGCAAGTTTCATCAGTTTAACACCAAAACTACGGCGCAAGGAGCATCTAAACTGATGAAAATATGAATAGTGAGAAAACAATGATAAAGGAATAGAATTGATATCTAACACTAGCATTCACGTAACTTTCAGACTAGATTAGTGCATTCAAAAATGGCTTGTGGATGCTATCTAAGAATTCTTTGGATTCAGTAAGGCTTACACTATATTATAGTAAAAATAGTAAAAGGTGATTTTTTGAAAATGTTAATGATATTTCATTCATACATAGCCTTAACTATTTGTAGAATATTGAAAAATTTTCTTGTACATCTTAGGAAATAATGCAGTGCAGTAAGCTTTAATTAAGTCAGAACTCGTAAGAGCAATATGGTCACTATGTGATTCTCGGGAAGTTCCTTTACTTTTGCATGGCAGGATACAAAACACTCTTATGTATTTCTGTACTTTTCTACAAAGTATTGCATACGATTAGATTGAATTACGTTAAGGAGGAGATTCGGCACTGCGACCAGTCTTGATCTATTGCACCTACGTCCCAAATGGAGGATCCGCGGAAGGAAGAATGAGACGAGAAGAGACAGGAGGCGGCTGTCCCCTAGAGGTCACGACAGTGCAAAGTTCAGATACCCCATGCGACTGCGGTCCCTAAACGGCCCACCAGACCAGGCTCGGAGACTGTCCTCCCGGAGGACGAAACTTTACTCAGAGCATATCATCCCGCCATTCACCACCGAGGCACCCGCCAACAGTTCTTTTCTGGAAGAGATCACCAGTGAAGAGATGAAGTGAAATTAAAATGGAGATAAAATGGAGGGACCTGTAATTTTAAGGATGTAATTAACCTACCCAGCAGCCCCTCAAAATTCAACTTCTGTGGGCCTAGTCTATCGGGGTGGCAACAGTGAGTAAGGGATATGATAGAGTGCTCTATCGCCGTTACGGCTGCCAAAAAAGCCTATCAGGAAGGCCAAGGCGAAACAGCATACATCGATGGCTACATGGCTAAGGGAACTTGGTTGCTGTTGCGTTTTGAATTCCTGCAAAAAAAAATTCAAAACTCAGCTTTTCGCGCGCACGAGTCCAATTAACAGCTGTTCCCAGTGGCGGGCGGCGGCTTCCTTTGTAGCTTACTCACTATACCGGAAATTCGTGGGAATGTTCTCAAACAATCAGGACGGCGTTAGAAGAGAGACGAACTCTCCAGAAATCCGTCTCTTTCCCCACCGTTTCGGCAAGTTTTTATCTACGCACTGCACTGTCCGTCTATTTGAATGCGTTGGCCGCGCCGCCTCGCCGCAACAATGCGTTCAAGACAATATGCGAACTACGTATACCAGCGTCCTCCGGTATTAAGCAAGCATTCCTGCCGCTTGGAAAACCGCAGTTGACCATTTGTGTACCAATGTTACAGGTCGAGATTGAGCCTCAGGTTAATGAAAAAGGAGATATACCCTCTAGGGTCGTATTCATAGTCAGACTTGTTCCGGACCAACATGCTACTTAAGCTGCACTAATGGTGGACCATCGATTTTCTTATTCATCGGGATTAGCGATATTCCAGGTACCAAACACGTTGGCCCGGCTCAAATTTTGGTTCGCCTCCGAGGGGTGGATTAAATGATGATGATTTCTTTCTTTGCAGTTTACGTCCTCCAACGTTAAGTCATATCGGAACGAAGAATGAAATGGGTGAAATGATGCTCATATGAGTCCGGAGTCCATGGAGCTTAGAGTTACCCGACATTCGTCTATCAGGATAAGGGAGAACCCGGGAAAAACTTTATCCAGGTAACGTACCCTGACCGAGATTCGAACTGAGGACATCTTGAACATGAGACAGACATGCCACCATCTACGCTACCGAGGCGGGCTAATGTGATGACCATGATAATGATGATGATGATGCTGCTGTTGATGATGATGATGATGATGATGATGAACGCTGATAGAAATGATTCGTTATAACCTCCATATCAGCAACGGTAACCGAGGCATGAGTATCCCAATTGACACTCAAATCCTTACAGCACCTCGGTATTATGCAGGAGGAGGATATCAAGACAACACTGCTGACCTGCACAATATTAGTCAGGCATCAGCAAGCCGCATTATCAGCAGACTCAGCTGCCAATGACCGACCGACCGACCTACGGAAGTGCTGCCTGGCTGTACAAAGCAAGAAGGTTTTTGCTGCGTGCCCACCCATTAAGGGTTTTACCGCAGGTAAGGTTTTTCTTTTATGGATTTACTAGGGTGGGTTGTGGATTCTGAGGTAGAAATTTTTCGAGGTTATAATTTTTTGTACCTCAGGTTGTGGGAATGGGTGCAAAACCTTGCACTCTGGTGTTCTCTAGGCTTGTGGGCATCCAGGAGCTAATCCTAACAGCAGGTAAACCTGAGCTCCACATTATTCTTCTAAGCTACTTGGCATCAAATTTTCAACCTAATCAGGTGTCATTGCTAGACACGTACCTCATTATATAAGTTTTCTCAGCGAGGAGAGGACAACTGCAACTGCATGGAAGTTTTATGGTATATAAGGATTTCCCCAGGTAATTATGTCCTTACCAATTGAATATAATATGTAATAATTTGCTTAAGGTCCAGGTTGATGGGCATTAAGGCTTGCATTTTTAAATACTGTGAAATTATATAATGAGTGGTTAGCAATGTGTCCAAAAAGGAAGGGGAGTGTCAATAAGTTAGAATCATGCACCTGAACTTCAGCTGGAAATTATTTACATTAGCTACTATTTACATATATTTTGGATATTGATAAAAATTATTCTAGCTCATTGCTATTTGTATTAAAGGTTTTTTTTACAGTTTGTCTTTTTCATATACTTTGCATAAAATATATTGTAGATTCTATACAATATAGCAATAGGATATGTGCATACAAATTGTGTAATGAATCTCCAACACACTCTCAAGTAGCTTATGGATAAAGTATTTTCTCTTATAATTTATGTCATAAGAGTATCATAAAAGTTACAAGTATTGTCTCTATTTCATTCTTGATAAACTGTTCTTTCTTTTTCATGGTCTTCTGTTTTTGCTAATAGTAAAATAATATGGATTTTGGCTTGCGGCTGCATGTAATTTGTGCAAATATATAAGAGGCAGGCAAATATATACACTGTGCCATAATTAGAAGTGGATGACTTTCATACAGTTAGGTTTTATTCTGAAGTGTCATAATAGTTTACTTCCAAATAAATATTCTTATATCACTTAATAAATCTCACATATTTCAATCCTAGTGCATTAGGAACTAGCACAAAAGCATATGCAGAAATTATTGGAGATAACAGATCAGTATCCTTATGTTTCTAATTGTTAGTTGGCGCAAATGAATTGATGTAATTTGTTTACTAAATATCCTGTAATATAAGTCATATCAAGTGTAATTAATCTAACTTGTTACACTAATATGTTATCAATTTAAATTGTATGCAGTTAAAGGCTAAACATAGTAATGCTGTTGCTCAAGGGTTAAAACACTCCCTCTTAATTTTAAAATTGTGTACTAGTGAGTTAATCTATCTCTCCAGTGTTAAACTTATAAAGCTCCTTACTCATTTTCCTGGAAGTAATCAAATCAAAACCAAGTTTCCATAGCATAAGTAGATCCTCAACCCTACTTTAGCATTTATGTTGAGGTACAAGAGCTACAAGATCTGCTCCAAAACTGGCATATGCTACATTAATGCAGACATGATTTATAATAATCTCCACAATGTAAGCAAACTATCATTAATGAGAGTAAACAGTTTTTAACAAAAAAAGTTACTTAATGTTTCAATATTTTGATTTAAATAACTGCAGATATCAAACAGTAACTTTTCGATAACTATCAAGCTTACAAAGGAAAGAAATAGGAAATTATGTCCCGCAACTAATGATGTTAATATGTGCAACAGAATATGCTGTGCATTTAAGGCAAGTTAGGGATATCCACAGTAACTAACCATAAAGGATCGTTTTTTAATAGTTACAGAAGGGAACGAAAATTGTAAGGCATGGCGGAAAATAATTAAATCATATTCATGCACTTATAATCAACAAAACTAGTTGGCTAGCAAAGTACTGAGAAAAGTGGAGGATTAACCTGAATAACGAAAATCTGTATATATATATATATATATATATATATATATATATATATATATATATATATATATATATATAGCCATTAGTGTGTAAAGTCCTCATCACTAATCTTGGAAATTTTCCCTTTGCTCAATCAATGATTCTAGTTCTTGCATTTATATATTCTCAAATCACTTTCTAAACCATGTGTATGTAGTTGTCTTATAGGTTAGTGGCAGTATAGATGGCACACATATCCCAATAATAAATCCTGGATGAAACTATCTCCAAATTTACTTAAATAGAAAGGGCTATTAGTCCTAAATTTTCAAGTAATATGTGATGCAGCATTTCACATTATGGATATTTTAGCATGATGGAGATGAAGTCCCCATGATTCCCAAATCTTCAATGAAATCTGAGTGAAAGAGCGATTTGAAAAGGGTGAATTTGGATGCTTTATTTTATTGGGTGATGCTGGATATGTGGTTCATCCTTATTTATTAACTCCTCTCAGGAATCCAACAATGTGCCAGAAAGCAGCATACAATGCAAGCCATTCTATCACAACGTAATAGAATGTTGTTTTGGGATCTGGAAAGGAAGTTTTCGATGGCTCACTCAAAGCTTTGGAACAAACCTGAAAACAGACAAGCGTATTATTGTGGCTTGTGCTGTATCACAGAATTTGGGATGCATGTGGAAGGAAGAAGTAGAGGACATTCATTCAGAAGATGAACGGGAAGAGGATGATGCCAGACAGGTTCATATGGATGAAGAGCAAGGATATTTGTTCAGACAAAAATTCATACAAGAACATTACAACATTTCTAACCGTTCACTTTTATTCATAAATATTTTCCTCTACCTTGGCCTTCATAAATTTTATTTTTTATAGCAATTCCTCACGTTGCAATTTCATATTTTGTAAATGCAAGTTGTGTTGTTCAACAGCATTCTCAGTTTGCAACTTAAAGTTTTTTAAATGTAAATTATGGAACTCTTCAGCTCTCTCAGATTTTTTTTTTTTATAGATTTTCTAAATGAAAGTTACGCAATTCTTCAGCTCTTTGAGCCTCAGAATGATATTTTTCCCTCTGTAGCTGAAATATTTCCTTCTCGAACTCTGTCATGGACAAGCATGAATCCTACAAAGATGAACAATTGTCAATAAATAGGGACTGTAATTGCAATATCTTATTTGCTAATAAAATCATAGAAATAACAGTAATGTTCAAAAACTCCAACTGACATTACAGAATGTTTACAGACATTTGTACTGAGTGTTCTTTGGTTCCCCATCATTTATTGGCTTAAATATAAAATAATACCATTTATAATGGTTGGTAATCTCTCCAATAATAATAATCATAATAATGATGATAACAATAATAATAATTAATGATAGTAAACAGTACAATGAGAGCTAATAGTCTCAATCTAACTTCTTAGGAGTTACAGATATTAACAAACTTGTATAGCTAACTCCCACTGTGGTGGCCAGAGATGTTTGGATTTCAATGACATCCTGAAAAGAAAAATTAGATTAAGTGCTCTGCAATATAAGTGGAAGCTAATACTGCAATATGCATATAAGCGGAATGCTAAACTCTGTTGTTACACATTCTTTTTCCAAGGGAGTTGTGGGTATGACCATGCATATTTAAGCAACCAATTTTATTGTGGTAGTTAATATGTGTTCGCTTGGAGCATGCAGAGCAGGGGTATATGTCTAACATATGACAGTTCTTCAATATTTTGCATATGTTAATATTTTGTCTTTACAAAGAATTTCTAATAATGGACATCTTAAAACAGTTTTCTAGTAGAATATCATTCAGCGGGTCTAACAATTTAAAAAAGAACCAGAAGGCTATAGTATATCTGAGTAAACTTCAGAGTATTAATTGTCAAAACTATTTTTGTAGTCAGTTTATTGACACTCGTCACTTACTTTTTTTATAGTATTGAGCAACTAGTATCAATGGCCATTGCCTCCATTTTCATCCTCTCTCCAACATTTGAAATCCAAGCATCTCCCCTGGCTACCTCAGTGGGAGTTAGCAATACAAGTTTGTTAACATCTGTAACTCCTTAGAGGTTAGATTGAGACTATTGATTCTCATTATACTGTTTACCATCATTAATTATTATTATTGTTATCATTATCATTATTATTATAATTGTTATTGTTGGAGAGATTACCAACGATGATAAACGGTATTATTTTATATTTCAGTCAAAAGATGGTGGGGAACCAAAGAACACTCAATAAAAATATCTGTAAACATTCTGTAATGTCAGTTGGAGTTTTTGAACATTGCTGTTATTTCTATGATTTTATTACCAAATAAGATATTACAATTACAGTCCCTATTTATTGACAATTGTTCATCTTTGTAGGATTCATTCTTGTCTATGATAGAGTTCGAGAAGGAAGATTAGTTTTGACGTCACTATTACTAAATTCCTCCAAACACACATACTTTATTGTATTAATTCGTGTTGTAATGTAGAAGCAATAAACATCTACTTTTGTGGACGTATTTGATTTTATACGGGGAATAGAAGGTAGCTATGCTTTTTATTGATAGTAACTTATTCTTTAAAATGATTTTATTACACCTACAAGCAGAGGCAATCAAATATGTCAAGTATGTTTAAATGTCATTGTACATTGATATCTAAAAATACCTAATACATAACATAAAAATAAAGCAATTGAACTGGCATTGTTCTTATATTAATGCTTTGGATATATACCAACAATTTAACACTTACTGATCTTTGCATTGGTCGAAGTTTTAGTCAATTTGTAATGGTCAACTTTTTTCAACATACTTCTAGTTTAGCAATGGAAATTCACTTTTTCCTCCTCTTCCTGATTTTTTATGACCTATTTGGAAATGCTAGTCACTAAAGCATTCCCTTTAATTTTTAATGTTCGGTGTAGGTACACAACAGATGACTCTTAATAACTCCTAAATTTACAAGATAAAGGTATAAAACTCACCTGAAGAATTGGAAACAATGGTTGCCTTTCTTTTCTATATTTAAAGATAATGAAGTGCAACAATAAAATAAAATAATCCTTGTGTATGAGATCCTAACCAATGACAAAAAAGGAAGTTTTTCCACTTTTTATAAATGTGCTGATTTTAATAGTTTAATTTACAGGTTAATATAGCCGAAAGTAAAGGATGCATTCAACATATTATTAATACTGCATTCATTAATGGTTTAATAACGATTTTATATGTAAGGGGATTGAAAATTTTAAATGTAAATCTGCAAATAATGCTTCCACCCTTACAAGAACATCATAATAGTTTTAAAATTGTACTTACCATCCTTGTGCTGATAAACGTTTCACAAAATTGTTAAAGAATATTCTATGGCTTTGGGTCCTCAAAATAAGTATAATATAAAAATTATGACCTTTTTCTAAAAAATGCACTTTCTCGTAAGAAGACATCTGGTATGTTGTGAAATGTAGTGGAATTGTTAATAAAGTTCTAAATGACTCATTAGCACGCTATTCACGCATACCTAAGGAATACACACATTGTTATTTTGATAACAAAATACTGTCTACATTTCAGTGATGCCAACTGCCCTTTTTAACATCAACAAAATTGACTGGGTTTAACAATGTAACCAACTTTCTCTCATCGTGGTACTTAGCAATTTAATTGTTTAAATTGCGACCGGATTTACATTGAAAGAATCAAAAGTAATTTCCAAACCGGAATGAAGAAACATTTTCGAAATATTAGGTATAAACAGATGGATAAAGCAGCTGTAGCAGGTTATGTGATCATTTGACCATGAAATAAGTTCAGAAGTTAAATTATTATAATTTGTTTAAAATGCGTTGATGTTTTGTCCTTGAGCGCTACTAGGTGAGCAACAAATCGGAGTCTGCGGTGTTGTCCTACTGCAGTCCCCCTAAGCGGTGACGTTTCACGCTACGCACACCCAGCATGACCAAGGCGGGCCAGGTTCGATCCCAGGCGACCGCAAAGTGAGATTTGTGGTAGACAAGGCGCTGAGGCGGGTTATCTCCGGGACCTCCGGTTTCCCCCGCCATCTCATTCCACTGGTGCTCCATCTTCATCTCATGTACCACCAGTGTCAGTGCCTGCGGTGCCGTATGTAGTAAAAGCGGGCGTTAAACACTACACATTTCACATTTCCTTCATCTAACCCCGCAAGTATTAACAGCAAGCGGCAGACGACGTAGAATGCTGCCGGAGAATGACGCTTGATTGCCACCAGGCAGTCGGGAAGGGGCCTGTAAAAAAAACGAAATGCTCTCGACTTCTCTTCGAGCCTACACCATAGAAGACAATACAGGACTAGCTCACCTTCCCGACCATGGGGAAGAAGAACGCCGCGAAGAAGAAAGCCAGCCAGGTAGCAGCACAACCACCAGCGCAGCCCTCTCCTGCCAGCTTTCGGCCACCGTCTCCCTCCTCTCTGCCATCATCAGCAGACAAGCGGGAGCCGTTCGCGGAGCTTGCCAGGAGATTCTGGACCAGTGGCTCTCCAAGGAGGCCCGACGCACGCGCAGAACCTGGCGCAGCACAGACACCAAGCTCTCCGCAGCCACTCCCTCTCTCGACCCCTTCAGGCCAGTCGCAACAGCTACGCAGCCAATTGTGCCTGCACCTTCATTCGCACAAGGCCGGCGCTCACCAACCCCAATCGCAGCTACCCGTCTCTAAGCTACAAGTCCGCTATCCTACGCCGAAGCCACCTCCGCCGCAGTGTCACAACGCCCACCTAGACCTCCTGCAGTCGTCGTATGGATTCACAAAATCTACTTTCAACAATTTGTTTTTAAAATTAACTTGAGTCCCAGGTTCCGTCTTTTAACTCTTTTTATTTTAGTTAATTGATGGAAATTAATCATTTCTTCGCACCAGCCGTATTTAGGCTAAGGTTTTTGATAGATAGAGTCAACATGAAGCATTCTATGCCATGGCCGGGATTTGAACCACGGAATTTTTCATGTTGACTCTCTCTACCCAAAACCTTAACCTATATACGGCTAGTGCGAAGAAATAATTAATTTCCATCAATTAACTAAAATAATAATAAGTGCTAAATGATGAAGCCTGTGTCTCAAGCACTTACGATAATAAGTCGCCACAAACGGTGTTTCTCGAATGCGAGAACCACTAGTGGATTTCCGGGGAAATATACGAGTCAAATTGAGAATTTAATGTCATGACGGCAAGTTGGCCAGGGTAGCTCAATAGGTAAGAGCGACTGGACGGAAACCCGGAAATCCGTGGTTCAAATCCCGCCCATGGAATTGAATTTTTCAAGTTGATTCTATCGAACAGCACTATAGTTCACTAGGTCTTTTTGTGTTTAAAACTCGTCTAGTATCATTAATTCTATTAGCTATTGTGCAAGATTATATGCAAAATCCTTACTAAACCAAATGAGTTACCCCAAAAGTGTTTACTACAATGCTAAATATTTAGTTCTCTAACCAATAAACCCTTAAAATGCCATTGTGACGTACTAGTGGCCCTGAAATATAATCTAAAATGATTTCAAATAAATACACAAGCAAACAGCTAAAGGGAATGAAGCTCACAACCATTTGCTCTGTTTATTTTCTAAAATTTGCCTCTTATTTGTGTCACAATCACCAAATTTTCTGTAGTATTGCCAACGCCCAAAGTATATCAAAATTCCAATAAAGTATCTCCAAGAGGCAGGAGAGACTTTTAAAGCTATGTTAAGAATTGGGGTGGAGAAATTCAGAAGCAGCATTGCAGCCGCTAAAAGGGCCAGAACTGTGAATTGTCTTTGATATTATCATGAAGGGGGGGTGGGTTAATGCCATTTTATTGTAAAACAGCTGCACTGTATGATTCTAGAAAAAATAAACATAATATAAAAATATATTTTCTGATAATTTTGGTCAATTTCTCAGGTAAGAGTCCTTAAATTATTTGAAGAGAAAACTTGAAATCCTCAAAATACAGTAAGCTATGCAGTAGTCTCTTCGTAAATGCATGCTTTAACTTGCGATCTCGGTTAGGACATGTCTAATTATTCAGTTATCATGGGAATATGAATATAATGCGTGGTTCCCATGTGGCATGCTTACCATAATTTAAAATTTGCTGGCAAGGAAGCTTAAATTTCTTTTAGAGTATTTATTTCATTATGGATAGCCTAAATCATGCAGAGTACGAAATTTCAAATATTCGGTTCCCTCTGCTATATTTGTCTGTTAAAGGTTGGTAATATACTTTAGTTTCTCCTGTAACACTTATGCGTCTTGTATAGCATTAACTTGCTAGCATCGTCAGTATTATATATTTTAAGAACAACTACGGGTTAGATTTTAATATTCCCTCAGTCGTAACTGTACAGTGAAAGTATGATACGAGGGTGATCTGAAAAGTTTCCGAACTAATAAAGATACAAGACATTTTCTTAGATACCATTTTATTGTTTTTCAACATAGCCTCCTTGTAACTACACACTTCTCGCAGCGATGCTCCCATCTCTGTAACCCGTCCAAATAGTCCTCGGCGTTTTTCTCTGCAAAATAATTGTTCACGAAGGTGAATGCCTCTGCATTTGACAAAAATCTCTGTCCTCCGAGCACAATTTTCAGATGAGGGAACAAAAAGAAGTCGCCTGGGGCTAGACCTGATGAGTCAAGCAGTTCAATCCGAAATTCATGGATTTTCGCAACCGCAACCGCTGAGGAGTGAGACGGTGCGTTGTCTTGGCGAAACAGGATGTCCTTTATCTGCAAATCTGGCCGTTTTTCTGCAAGTTCTGCCTTCAGCTTGTCAAGTAATGATGCATAGTATACTCCTGTAATAGTTTTTCCTTTGTGAAGATAACCGATTAAATTAATTCCATGACTATCCCCCCCAAAAAAAAACAGTCGCCATCACTTTTCCAGCCGAAAAAAGCAGCTTTTGCTCTTTTGGAACCGGTTTATGTAGCCCACTGTTTGGAATAAATTTTTGTGTCGGGCGTATAATGGTGTATGTAAGTTTCATCGACAGTAACTAATGGGCGCCAAAATTCGGATTTATTACGCCTAAACTGCGCCAACAGATCGTTGGAAATGTTCCTTCGAACACGTTTTTGGTCTAACGTGAGCAACCACGGCACCAAACGCGCGGACTGCTTTCTCATATCTAAATGTTGAATTAATATGTGACAAACATGTTCTCTTGACATGTTCACAACCTCTTGTTATGCCCGCCTCGGTAGCGTAGATGGTAGCGTGTCTGCCTCACGTTCAAGATGTTCCGAGTTTGAATCTCGGTCAGAGTGAGTTACCTGGATAAGGCTTTTTCCGGAGTTTTCCATCATCCTGATAGACGAATGTCGGGTAGATGTAAGCTCCATGGACCCCGGATTCATTTCAGCATCATTTCACCCATTTAATTCATCGCTCGATATGACTTAACGTTGGAGGACGTAAATTGCAAAAAAGGAAAAAAAAAATTCTGCTTTCTCTTTCACTTTAATTCGGCGGTCGTCTAGGACCATTTGGTGTACTTTAGCGATGTGTTCGACGGTAGCTGCAGCTTTTGGACGTCCCGAACGTTCATCGCCTCCCAAGCTCTTACGGCCACGTTAAAATTCAGCTGCCCAAAATTTCACTGTGGTAAATGCTGGTGCTGACTCCCCATACACAGAATCCAACGTACCTTTGATTTGCGTAGGCGTATTGCCTTTCAAAAATAAATATTTAAGAGGGCGCCGGGGTAGCGCGGTGGTTTCGTTCGCGGCTCCCGTTCTAAGGGTCCCGAGTTCGATTCCCGGCTCTGGGGTTGGCGATTTTAAGTCGGCCCTATCCACGCCTTCACCTCTGTCTAGCACACGTGAAGTATCCCCTATGCCCAACGTGGTTCGGAGTCCACGGTAAAAACTGTAGGTCCTCTCACCTCACCGCCATCTTCACGATCACCCTATCATCGGAGGTAATGGACACCGCCCTCTGGGTGCCTCCACCTGAGAAATGGGTCCGGTGATCACTTGGTGGGGTGAGGTTACCCCGAAGGCCAAGGTTGCCATGTGGGGAGTGTTAGTAACTAACTAACTAAATAAATATTTAATGACAGCTCGATACTCGATTTTGTCCATTTTCATAAAAGCACTCACATCAGCTTACTCATATGACTTACATAACAACTGAGCGCCAAACTGGCTGAAACTTTGAGTAACTGTCAACAGATGAACAACGACATTCACTAGCTTTTATTTACGAGTGCGGCCATCTTCATGTTGAGGTCGGAACTTTCCAGTCCACCCTCGCATATATTTTAAGAACGGGCTAGGTTCTAATATTACCTCAGTCCTACCTGTACAGTAAAATATATTATATACTGCTCTTATATGACGTTCTCTACTCTTGTACAAACTGTTCTTACAAACCTTTAATTTTCAATCTACCTCAGGTTAATCTAGATAAAAATTTGCAGCAATTATTGCTAATTTTCTTAGTTTCTAGGGTAATATGGAAACACAGTAGGCTTTAAGTGAGTCGTATCTTTTAAGGTATGGTCATTATGTGGGAGACTTTTTATCGCTCTCTTTGCAAGAGCAAGAGGTACACATAGTATGGAGACCACACGTTTGACAAAAAATGGGCATTTGAAAATTCAGATTAAAACAAACAAGGAATGGCCCAAATGTAGTTCACCACTATCAATCCAAGACGTATTTGACATGAAATATGTATTTTAGCGAGATTTAAATTTTTATGCAGTAAGATTTTGTCTCTCTCCTATGGTTTACCACTAGTGCACAACTCCTCCAGAATAAAGAGAGCTTCTAAAATAGTACCCAAAAATTAATATCTATGCTTCATTGGCCTTAAAATATCTTAAATATATGGTACTCGAATCAAAATTGTTTGCCACCTTTTAATGACACAAAATAGTTGACTGTTCTTTAGAAAATCTAAATTATTGAAAAATTTCCAAGTAAAGTGTAGACCGGGATGGGTGATTCTTTTTAAAATGTTTGTATCACATCTAAAACAGGTGCTGAACTTAATTAACACATTTGAAGCACCAAGAAGGGTGGAGCAGGTTGTGCAATGAGGTTTATCTCAGGCTATGCGTGAGTATGTATGAGAAGGATAGTTTTAATGGCACTGGAATTCCCGTTTTAAACTGGTTTAATGACTGCTTCTTTTTATCATAACACCAAACTTGAGTCAGTTGAAGAATTTAATGTCATATCGGCACGTTGGCCATAGTAGCTCAATGGTAGTGTGGCTGGACGGAAACCAGAAGATCCGTGGTTCAAATCCCGGCTATGGCATTGAATTTTTCAGTCTGACTCTACGCTTCCACAATTTAGCCTACACACGGCCAGTGTGAAAGAACAATTAATTTCCACCAAACTTGAAGTTGCCGACCAAGGGTTACCAATATCACTGTTTAGAGTTACTATATGTGAAATCCCTATTACTCGATGAAACCTTACTCGTTCTTCACGTATATATGAACCGACAAATATCTTCTCTAATCACTTCTGTTCTGCCTTCGACCAAGACAGAAGAAGAGGACTGCACTAATCGGCTTCACACCGAGGACTGAGTGTCTTCACAGCTGCACGTGGGTTTGTAACTTTCACTTTCTCAAAGCCCTTTATACACACAAAGATTCCCTTTGTGACTACTTTGTCCATTGTGATTATTACGGGTCCGAAGAATACCCTATTCAAACGGAGTCAAGTGCTACCCTTTAGAACTCTACAAAGGACACTGTTTCTTACGTTTCTTTCGTTAAAACAACTATTCAACCCCGTTGCTATTCGACTCAACTGCACCTGCACGCGTTGCACACAAATATACATTCCTTTGAAATCCATCACGATTCATTATACATTGTACCTCTTTTTTCGGTATCACATTTGAAATTTAAACGACTATTCACTTTTGTTCTATGCCCTTAATCGACGTATACACACGGACACATTTTCTTTTCCTCTGAAAATGTTTCCACACGCATGAGACCTCAAAACTTGCATTTACACTGAAATCCCGATATAAAAATTGTGGATGGACTACAATAATTCTTCTATTTACTGAAAGTTCATAGAACATAGCAATATGCGAGTAATTTTCGTAAAGTTAGGGTGAGGCTATTGTAAATACCCCTTACCCATACCATTCTTTTAGACTGAATAAGCGTTCAAATAGTTTATGGTGTACACAGAAAATTGAAGACACGACTTTCATAAGTACCCAAGTCCCCTTTTTGACACTATATGAGCTTATATATATATATATATATATATATATATATATATATATATATATATATATATATATATATATATATGTGTGTGTGTAAACTCACTAAGCTCTCTAGCGTATGACATTAAAACATCTCAATTTTCAGGTATTTCCACTTGCTACTTAGTTAGCGAGTTTCACTGCTACTCAGACAGGCATCGTGCACACAAGTATAATAAAAGACTAGTCCAAGAATATTAAAGTTCAGTCTATGATCAAGGACTATTAGGTGGCTTTCAACAAGGTGAAGGAACCTATGTCAGTGGCCAAAAAGCAAGTGGGAAGTAACTACATAAAAGATTTTAGAGTTTGATTTATGAGTCACTGTGTTTACACTCAAACTTCACTTACTTGTTGTATAATAGAAACGTTTTCAAATCATCAGATCTCATTCTGAGCTGTTTGGTGACTAAATGAACCTTCCTCTTCTTCCACTACTACGGAGCTCCGATCACTCTGCCATCTGGTGTTAGGGGCACTAAGTTTCAATACTTCATTGAATGCCGGGATTTCAAAATTTATAACTTTATCCCGGTTTTTGGTTATGAATGTTTTTCCCAAATATCCAATTCTATGGATATACTTAAAAATTTTAACAGTTTCATGTTATGGCCAATGTGGTTTTCTGTCCAAAAATGGTGTGACACTGCAGATGTTTCTGTTTGTTTCAACTTTATGTTCCTCTGGTGTTCTTTTTGCCTGGTTAACAAGTTTCTCTTAGTTTTTCCTATGTAGCTTTTATCACAGGTTTCACAGTTTATCTGATAAATTCCCGATTTCGAGGTGTTGGGGATTGTACTTTGTAGCGGTTTATTTTGCAGGTTCTTCAAACTTGGACACAAAACTGTTAAAACCTTTAAGTACACCCTTAAAAATGGATATTTGGTAAAAAATAATAATCACCAAAAACCGGGATAAAGTTATAAATTTTGATATTCTGGCATTAGATGAAGGATGAAAACTTACTGTTCCTAACACCAGATGGCGGACGGATCGGAGCACCGTAGTAATGGAGGAAGAAGAATGTTCATTTAGTCACCAAACAGCTGAGGATGAGATGGAATGATCTTGAAAACGATTCTATTGTACAACATAGTAAGTGAAGATGAGTGTAAACATAGTGACTCATAAATCCAACTCAAAAATGAAGAATGCTTCACTGTTAAAACTGCTTCTGCTTTTAATATTTATGACATAAAACAATATTGAATATAGATCACACATTATTACTGCTGGCAAGAACACTAGTGGTTTAATGATAGACACATTCCTAATCAAAGGAGAGACAAAGTTTGCTGAAACCATAGGTATTGGAGAAAGCTTACGATAAAGAAATTCCTCCGAAAGCTACGTAAGCCAAGGACATTTCAAAGTATCTTGCTTCAGTTCCTCCTGAAAAACAGTTATATTTTCAAACTCTGTGTGATAAACATAGCAAAGAACAAATATCTAATGGGGAATAATCAGGAAGTGAGGTGCGGTATTCACGTTAGGGTAACTGAATGAATGTAATGTCTATCTTTGTTATTATGCTACAAATAAAACGTGGCTCAACACACCAATGAGTACCATAAAACATTTTCACCCTCTCCCGCATCTTTAGAGGTATTTCCTCTATGCATTTTATTAATGATCCTTTCAATGCATTTGTACACCCAGAAGGGCTTCATAACTGCGCAAGTCCAACAAATTCATTATAAATATTGTCGCGAACTCGTATCTACGATTGCACGGCTTGTTTACACAAAAGGATCCGATAGGAAGGCAGTGTTAAAACCAAGAGCCGGCAAACAAGATAACAGTCGGATTGTGTATCACTGAGACAAGAATTATCGACACAGATAAGTGAGGTAATTGGAACATTCTAGTGATATCTCGATTGAGAGAGAAAAGTTGTTTTTCTTTATTGTTCCGGAAATGTCTCGAACTTAGGAATGAAGTATTATAGCGCTGTTGAAACGCTTTCCATGGATTTATCTTTGTTAATAGAAACCTCTTATTATTCTCCGAAAGGTGAGATGGTTACTGGCGCGTTTCTCGGACCTCTGCTAAGCACCACTGAACGCAGCACTTCAGCCAATGAATGCGCAGGAATCACAAATGACAGATACATGTTATGTCCACGTGGCGTAAAACACCGAGTTGCTGCTTTCTTCGCTGTTTTCTCTCTAATTCAGCATAAATTTCATTCTGTTAGTTTTCTTGTGAACTTCATTGGTGCAAGTGGTGTTTCCTGGCTATTCTTAAATATGTGGAGACCTTGGGACGTATGTAGCTTTGATGGTGGAAATAGTTTCAGTAATCCAGCCAGTTTATCTCGTAGTGATAATATTAGTGGTGCTAGCAATAATGTTGCTTCTACTTCTAGTGTCGCTGGTGGGACAGCAAATGAAGCAAGAGTAAAAGGAAGCAAGCTACCTTTAGGAACCCTCAGTAAACAGTCCCAGCAATTAATATGTACTGTTTTTAAGTATATGGAAGACAATAAAATAGAAAAGGGACCTATTACTGAAACTGCTAAAGTAGTAGGCTTAAGCAGACATACAGTTAGTAAAGTTGTGAAGAGACTTTCTATTACGCCAAAAAGAAAGGACAACAGGGATCCAAATTTAGGGTAGGCTCATAATATCACCTGCGACATAGTTCGTAGGGAGGTGTACAGATTTTATAAAGAAGGGCAATCAACAACAGTTTTGGAATTGCTGCATAAACTTCAAACCGCGTGCGATTTTCCTTACAAAAGGGATTCACTTATACAGTTGTTATGGAAGTTAGGTTTACGCTTTCGCACGTGAAATAAAAGCCGTATGATTATGGAATCAGCAAGGATTGAACAAAATTTTGGAAAATATTCCTCCTAAGTGTGTGATTGTCTTAGATAATGCTAGTTATCATTCACGGTTAAAGATAAAAATTCCCACTATTTCTAGCAGAAAGGACGAAATGATTAAATTCATGTTAGAACATAATTTAGAATTATCCAGTCCAGTTCCTGTAAAAGCCGTTTTTTTTTTGGAAAAGAATTCGAGAAGCCAATACACAAAAATTGTATGTAATAGACGAAATGGCAAGAGATCGTGGTCATGAAGTTCTCAGGCGACCACCTTAACACTGTTGTCTCAATCCGATTAAGTTGATATGGGCAAGCCTTAAACATGCCGTAAGAAAACGGAATGTAACTTCTTCTATAAGTGACAGTGTGTGCAAACTGTTGAGAGAATGTGTTCCAAATATAGATTTGAGTGTTTGGTAAGGATGTGCTCAGCACACCATGCAACAGGAAGGATAATTTCAACTGTGAGATATTTCACACGACAATGCTTCGTTCGTTATACACGTGAGTGAAAGTGGCAGTGACAGCGAGGAAGGCGAAGACAGAGCGTAATGTAAGTAGAAAATATAATTTGATATATTAGCATGGTGCAGTTGCACTTAAGAACTTTGCTAATCTTATTGCTACTTGGTAAATATTCTAAGAAATAAATGCCAACGCTTGCAATGCTGACAACTTGGAGAAAACGCGACAACGTTGTTTTCTCCATAGCGAGCAAGTCGACACATCTTATCTCTGCGTAACTGAATATCTGAAACTCATCGCATCCTTTGACGCCGCCAAGGTAACCATTGGAGTAGCGCTATAATATTTAAGGAAGTGCCAGCTCGCCAAGAGCTGCAAGTTGTAAAACAGTTGCGGGAGAGGTAAGCGGAGAACAGCAGAGAGCTGTGAGTAAACAGTAAACAGCTGTGAACAAATGCTGTGTAACAAGAGCTGATTGTTATTGTCATCGACCTTGGAAGGTTGTATTGTGATATGTGATATAATTCGCTGCTATGGAGTATATTTCTACGCAACTAAAGAACATTTAGAATTTCCGCAAATTGGACTTTTAATTCTACGAACCCACAAAGTCAATATTATGACAAAGCACCAATGGTAACTGAAATTACTGAACAGTAAAATAAATATAATGCGCCAAAGTTTATGTGCGACAAAAATCATAATATTGGCACATCATTTTCAGAAGTTATGAAGATTTTGTTGATTTTCTCAAAACTTAGTTCTCTGGACTTGTGCACTTATAAGTCATGTCTTCAATTGTACACAGGCTGAAAGAAAAAATGCACGTGTTGATGAAAACACTGGCAGACATGGAAAGTAGTACATTGTATAGTCACGCTGCTTGAACGGTTACCATGGATTTCTCTTTTGTAATAGATACCTCTCAAATATCGCACTAATTACTCCGCGTGGGGTGAACATCTATCTGTCATTTCTGATTCCTGTGAATTCCATTGTCTGAAGTGATGCGCTCATTGGTGCTTAGCACACGAACGAGAGGCGCCGCAGTACACCTCTCACTCTTACAAGAATAATCAGTGCGTTATCTGAGAGGTTTCTGTTAACAAAGATAAAGCCATGGTAACGGTTCAACCAGCACGACTATACATGATCTAGCAAGTGAAGCGGGCCATACCTTGTTAACACTGCCACCATAGCACAGCAACTTAGAGAAAATGTATTGGGCTGTGTCAAAGGTAAAGTGGCGAGGAGTAGGTATTAGACATTTAAGTTGAAATAAGAACGCCAGTTGGCAGAGAAGGCAATGTCTAAGGTTACAGCAGGTAGATGGCATGTGCAACCAGGTGGTGGACAGGCTGTTAATAAACCTGGACTCAAAGAATACGACTATGTCTGATTCTGAGCTGGGTGTCTCACCTCTATCTCACGACTCAGATTAACGTCATTTCTTACTCACAAAATTACATTTCATAAGTTTTCTTTAGCAGTTTCTTTAATTAACTGACTTAGTTTATTTAGTAAGCACAAGCCGTGTGTTTTCTAACCCTGCACTGCTGCAGTTAAAGCTATGACATTTGCGATAATAGGCATATGTACACAGCTGAGTACAAGGAACTTCACCCATATATTTGTTGGTGGAGTGATACAAATCGCAGTGTTTGTCTGTAGATACTATAGTTTTGTGGGAGTGATGTGTGTGGCATTTTAGGATATTGTACCTATAACAGAGCAATTAGAAGAAAACTACACCAGCACTCCTTCACTACAGGTGCTCGGGGAACAACTCTCATGTTTACCAACCAGTGTGCCAGCGAAGTACCTTGGGGTGCTACTGGACACTCGACTAACTTGGAACGCCCACATCTGACGGCCCATTACACTTACGTCTGCACGGCTCTCAAAATTGTACCCTGTACTCAACCGGCGCACCTCACTTGGTTATGAATCCTCCCTTCTCCTTTACAAATCTCTAGTCCATTCCATTTTTACCTATGCAGCTCCAGTCTGGGGTGTCACCACCAAGACTAACCTCCGCCGACTGCAGGTATTACAAAACAGGGTGCTCCGTACAGCTATGAATGCTCCATGATTCATCAGAAACCAACAACTTCATCAGGAGTTTGGTCTTCTACCCGTTCACCAGGACATCTGCCGGCTGGCACGACCTTTCTTTTACCATCTCAAGGAGGTCCCTGGAGCTGTTGCGTACAATCTCGGCGCTCGCACTCGCCAACCACCTCGCCTCAAGCGCAGACTGCCATAAGATCTTCTCCTGAGTGACCTCTCCAGTACAGATGACCCAGACGAGTGATACCTATCAAACTTAGTCCTCAATTTGTGTTATAGTGATACTGCCATATTTAGCTAGAGGAGTCGTTCATGGCTACCTCAATTGTTATGTGAATTGTTACGAAGTGTATCAATAACAAACATCTGTAAAGCACATTTGCTGATCGATGTATAATAACAAAAACTGGTATTTATAACATACGCAGTTCAGAAAACAGAAAATATCTCTAAGATAACTATTAGTTTTATAATGCAGTCTACTTGAGCAGGATGCACACCATTATTTCCACCATTATTTCCACCATTGCAGCCAGTCACGTGACCAGAATGGAGGCAGCCTATAGGTATACTGCTTGCAGCGGGAGAATAAAATAGATGTAAACAAAACCACGTGACTGTTGATCGTAGCGCTCCTGCTTCATAATTTCCATGATGCTTTCGCCGTGTATATAGTCCCTTGAAAAAGTACTGCTACAGAGGTGTGGAGTCTTGAGTTCGTTTTGCTAAAGCACACACCCAGTGCGTACTAAGCATATTTCAACTATAAAACATATACTAATAGATAGTTTGTTATTAAAGTAAATGATACCGCGCGCGCATATTGAAGCTGACAGGCGTATCCAGTTGTGAATCATGGCAGAACCGGCGAGTACTTTTAAACATGCGCGAGGAAAGCCTTTACGAAGTGGTGGAAACATAATAAAATTGAACGTATTTAACAAGTTAAGTGAACATTTTCCAGAACTTGCTATCGATGAAGTGGTGAAGTTAACATCTGAGTTTACCGGTGTGTCGGTTTCGAGCATGTTTAGTGCACGGAAGGAAATAGCCAAATTTGGTGAAGTTTGAACTCCCGTCAAGAAGACACCACGTGTCAGATCACTGAAGAAATGAGTGGAGACGTTTTCTAATTATGTTTAAAAAGATTTTACCCAAATTACAACTGAATAGCGTTAATGTGATGGACAACACTGCCTAAAACAGTGTGAGGTTAGAACGCATACCAAACAATTCTTGGAAGAAAAAAAGACATCGTATTATACTTAAAGAAGCGATCAAGCGATTGGTTTGAATAAATAGGTGCTCTTTGTTTAAGTTAATTGATGGAATAACCATTTTCTCACACTTGCTGTGTATATGCTAAGGTTTGGGATCGATAAGAGTCGACATGAAAAATTCAATGCCATGGTCAGGATTTCAACCACCGATCTCCTGGTTTCCGTCCAGTCGCTCTTACCCATCGAGCCACCATGTCGACTCTATCGACCCAAAACATGTTCTTTGCGTTGAAAATGCATATTCATATTTTTAATACATATTAATATTATGCTTAACGAAACGGTAACAGTCGTGTCATTCCGAACGCACGTGGACGCGGAGTGATACCAACCGCTGTTTTGTTTATGCTACTTTTTTCTCTGGTTACACGTAATATAGTTATGGAGACTTCCCTTCTTGAATTCAACAGTTGGTATTATCCTGTTTGAAACCAACATTTGAATTTCATACAGTGAAATGATGCGATTTTGTGCGGTTATAAACAAACTAGTATTAATAGAGTCAACTGAAACAGTCAATGCCACGGCCGGGATTTGAACCACGGATCTCCTGGTCTCCGTCTAGTCTCTCTAAGCCTTTAAGCTACCATGGCCAACTTGCCGTCCTGACATTAAATTCTCCATTTGACTCGTATATTTCCCCGGTAAACCACTAGGGGCTCTCTCATTCGAGATACACCGTTTGTGGCGACTTACTATCGTAAGTACTTCATTCCCAGGCTTCATCAACTAACTATTATTTAGTTAATTGATGGCCAGTGTGAAAAAATGATTATTTATATCAATTAAACAAGTATTAAATTTCATTAGAGGGGTAGTGGCATAATCTAGTGATAACGATATCTTAATATTGCAAAAGAAGGGCGATTGCTCTGTTTGGTATCATGGCCTCAATATACTTTACTAATAACTTTTTACTAATAAAATAAATCAACAGATTAAATAACAGTTATTCTATATAGTAAACATTAAACCTCAGAACGGAAAACGTACAAGACACTACACAACTAATACAATTACTGTGGTGATGCTCAAGTTGGGCTGCACTTTCACTGTGAGTTTCTGTGGTACCTTAGTCCCTGAAACAAATATGAAAACATAAGCAACACGTTGTTAAAATTCAGATTCCAGCAAGGAAACAAAGAATTATAGGATCATTATCTACAGAACTGGTATCACATGTTGACATATTGCGACATCATTCGTCCTCGAGTAGTCGTGTGGGCCACATATGTAGGCCATATGAAATTTACTTTATGCATTGTTTATAATTGTTTTAATAATATTCTAGGATATTCCTTAATTTCTTTATGGTGTTTACTTACATTCACGGCCAGCTTTGCAGAAATGCTAGCGGATGATAACATACTAGTAGAGTAGGTATTTAGATTCTTTTCTAGGTTAGAGTTTAGGATTTAAAGAAAAGAATTTTTGGCAGATTAGAATTATATTTCTTTTTTTTTTTAGTTTGCTATGTGCATGTATTGTTTTGAAAAGTTTCTATACATTTTTAGAAACATGTGTATCTGGCTTTTGCCATGACTAATTTTAAGTGTGCTGATAACCCCTGCAGTTCAGCGCCCTTATCATCATCATGATCATCATCATCATCATCATCATCATCATCATCATCATCATCATCATCATCCCCCCCAGGGGCTCACGTTCTGTGAGTACGGGTGTGGCGACCCCGGGGTACCCTAGCCAATCATCATCCCCATCGTCACCCTCCCATCCCATCTTGGATATGCCACGTTATACACTCCTAGCTCTAAGTTTCTTCCTCTTCTAGGTTTATTGTTATATTCTAGGCTTTAAGTGTTTAGGTTTACAAACTCCTGTCTCACCAACAGGGATCTTTCCTGTCTCCGTGGTTCCTGTCCCACGGTTTCGGCGCAGCTTTCAACTTGTGTGCTCTACGGAGGTCTCAAGCATGAAGGTTGAGTGGACCCTCCTCACTACCCCTTTTGTGCGGCATTAGGTGCGGAGCCGTTCCATAGCCACGTACACCCACGTAGCTCCAAAGGGGCCGTCTCCTCGGATATCTCAGCGGCCGTGTGCCGCTGGGATGCACGAGGAGAGTCGACGTGTTACCGCTGCTTGGGGCCCGGTGTAAACAACCACAAGTCCCCTGAATTCACGCTGGCTCCGTTGAGACTGCGTGGCCTAAAGTGGGGAGCCACTGGTGGTTATCCCAGTGGTAGGGGCATAAAGCCGGGCCTGCCTATGGTGAAAGTGTCGTACGCCGGTAAGTAGTGATAGTCGGAGGGTAACTCCTCTGAAGTATTCTCTGAGATCTGGCCTCAGGTGGGTACCTCGGGCCGGCACAGACCGGAAGATTCGGTGTCTTTCATTTTCATCTCCCGGATGGCAGGCTGACGCCGACGGTTCCGGAAGGGGGACCTATAACCATGGCTCCTCTGCGCTCCTCTTTCTCAACACCACGTTTTTATGTAATGAAGTTAAATAGCGACAGTAAGAATATGACACACTTGAGCCCATTTTATATCCAAAGAGAACTGGATAAGATCTGTGGTCCAGTGAAAAATGCAACACGGTGTAGGGACGGCAGCCTGCTAATTGAGATAGCCAAAGACATCCAGGCCGAGAAATGGTTAAAAACTAGTCTACTGGGCTCCTACCCTGTAAATGTGGAAAAGCACAAGACCCTGAACAGTTGTCGCGGAGTTGTCACTACTGCCAGCCTAGACGGTCTCTCCACAGAAGAAATTGTCAACTGTCTCTCAGACCAAGGGGTAATTGCAGCATTCAGGTTGATGGGGAAGAAGGACGACCAGCCGTTTCCATTACGAACGGTCTTCCTGACGTTCGAACGTACCGTCCTCCCAAAATTCATCTTATGTGGCTACGAACGCGCCTCAGTACGTCCGTATATTCCCAGCCCCATGCGTTGTTACCGCTGCCAGAGGTTCGGGCACACGCAGCAACGGTGTACAGGCTCGCCAGTATGCTTCCGCTGCGGCCGCGATGCTCACGATGGCTCCCAGTGCGCTCAGGACCCCACCTTTGTCAACTGTGGCGGCACACACCCATCGACGTCCCGCGATTGTCCTCGTTTTGTAGAAGAAAAGACCATCCAAGAGCTTCGTGTTAAAGAACACCTGACCATTCCTGAGGCACGGAAACGTTACCATGAGCTACATCCTCTTACTACCTTAAACTATTCTGCAGCAGTTCGACAGCCTGTTCCAAAACAAGACGCCGTTGTGCAAACGTACTCTAGTCCTCCCTCTCGTGTGTCGATAGGTATCCAAACTGATACATCTGATACGCGAGGGGCCGTTCCCGGAAGAAATTACCCTCCACCCCCAAAGAATCCAAGGTTTCTCGTGATCCACGGGTGTCTTCTCGCGGATCGTCCGAAGAATCCTCTGAGAGGGACTCAGATCGGCATTGCCCATCTTCGCCGTTCTCGGGTTCCAACCGTTTTGAGCTCCTCGAACCTCGGTTTTCTGTAGGTAAGGGGTCACCCCAAGAGGAGGATATGGACCAGGAGGATTCCGCTGCCATTGCTCGGGCAGCTGTTAAAAAAAGACAAGAGGAACCTCCCGCGAAAGGTGTTAGCCCAACACCTAAGAAAAAGGGCAAGTTAATCCGGCCACCGCTATCCTCGACCTAGTGGCGTTAATTAATTGCGATCTCTCCCAGTGCATTTAACCACGAATATCCTTCACTGGAATCTACGTGGACTTCGCAGCCATCGACCGGAGCTTGAACTTCTGCTCCAGGAATATGAGCCAATGGTGGTGTGTCTTCAGGAAACGAAACTCCGTCCACAGGACTCTTTTCAGATCAGGCGGTACTCTGTACTACGCTGTGACCGTTTGCCAGACGAGGGGGTTCCTGGCCACGGGGGCACTATGCTACTCCTCCGCAATGATCTCTTCATCGAACCTGTTTCGTTACAGTCTGATATTCAATCTGTGGCTGTCCATCTTACCCTGCCCTCCATCAAATTCACCATTTGCAACATCTATCTGCCTCCGTCTGACGACCTGTCGCTCAGCGATATTCAGGATCTAGTCTCCCAGTTACCCCCTCCTTTTCTACTGGTTGGAGACGTCACCACCAACTCTGGGGCTCTCGCAGAGCATGCGCGAAAGGCCAACTAATAGCCGATTTCTTGGATACCCATAACCTCACGGTCCTGAACACCGGAGCGCCTACCTTTCTTTCTGACGCCCACCACAGCTTTTCACACCTTAATTTGGCTGTCTGTTCTGCCCCTTTGGCAGTTTCCTTCCGATGGTCTGTCCTTTCTGATCCATACAGTAGCGATCACTTCCCCTGTGCTTTAGAGCTTTTGCTGCCTAATACCAATTCCACGTATATCCCTAGATGGCACTTCGATCATGCCAACTGGCACCTATTCTCTCAGTTGGCTGTGTTCACTTATAATGAAACCGACTCTGTGAATTCACTGGTGGACCATCTTACGACGACCATTCTCTCCGCCGCTGAGCGCTCCATTCCTCGGTCGTCAGCGCCATCCCGAAGATTACCTGTCCCTTGGTGGAACGATGACTGTCGCCGCGCTATCCGCTCCCGCAGACGTGCCCTCAGAATTTTCCAGCATCACCCAACACTGGACAACTTGGTAACTTACAAGAAAATGCGTGCCCAGGCTCGGCAGATCGAAAGGAAAGTAAAACCGCCTCCTGGAGAAAGTTCGTTTCCTCCTTTACCCAACATACCTCATCTTCTGTGGTTTGGGATAAGTTACGGCGAGTTGTCGGGAAACCGGCCCACACGCCAATCGCCGGTCTTAAGACCGCTGCCGGAGCTGTCGTGGATAGCTTCGATGTTGCTAACACCCTAGCACGTACTTTTGCTCAAGTGTCCAGCTCTGATAACTATCTGCCCGACTTCCTTGCTATGAAGGCTCAGGTGGAATCCCAAGGCTTCTCCTTCCGTTCTGCCAATCTAGACGATTACAATCGTCTTTTCACCATGACGGAGCTAGACCATGTCCTGTCATCTTCTCGATCTTCGGCACCAGGACCAGATGGCGTTCACATACGCATGTTGCAACAGCTCTCTCCTGAAGGAAAGGCTTTCCTCCTCCATGTCTACAATCGTGTATGGGCTGACACCACTTTTCCCGCTATGTGGCGGGAGGCCACCGTTATACGCCTACTGAAGCCTGGCAAGGACCGTTATCCTCTCTCCAGCTACCGTCCCATTTCCCTTACCAGTTGCATTTGCAAGGTAATGGAACGGATGATTAATGGACGGTTGGTATGGTGGCTAGAAACTCACGACCTATTGACCAATACCCAGTGTGGTTTCCGTAGACGGCGTTCGACTATCGATCATCTCGTGTCTCTGTCGACGCAAATATTGAACGGCTTTCTTGAGCGCAGCCAAACCGTCGGGATCTTCTTCGACCTCGAGAAGGCCTACGATACATTTTGGAGAGCGGGCATTCTTCGCTCCCTGCACGCCTATAACCTGCGTGGGCGCCTCCCAATTTTCATCCAAGAGTTCCTGAAAGACCGTGTTTTCCGTGTAAAGTTCGGATCGGTGTATTCGGATCTCTTTGTTCAAGAGAATGTCGTGCCACAGGGATCGGTCTTAAGCGTTACCCTCTTCGCTGTCGCCATCAATTCCATTACACAATGCATTCCTTCCGGAGTTTCTTCCTGTCTTTTCGTAGACGACTTCGCCGTCTATTGTGCATCCCGGCGCACGCCTTTTTTGGAACGCAGACTGCAACAGTGTTTGGACAATCTTTTTGCATGGAGCCGCAAAACCGGCTTCCGTTTTTTCCACAGAAAAGTCCCTCTGCGTGAACTTCTGGCGTCGCCGCAGACGATTACCACCTTTGCTCCGATTCGGCCCAACCATTCTTCCTTTTGTCGATGAGACCACCTTTCTGGGCCTGACGTTCGACAGGAAACTTAGCTGGTCGTCGCATATTCTACACCTGAAGGCGCGATGTGTCCGCTCGCTGAACATCTTACGGGTACTGTGTGGCACTTCCTGGGGAGCGGATCGGACAACTTTGCTTCGTCTATATCGCACATTGGTAAGATCCAAAATGGATTATGGCTCCGTCGTTTACGCATCCGCCCGTCCATCTGAGTTGAAATCCTTGGACGTCGTCCATAACCGGGGCATTCGTCTGGCTACCGGTGCCTTTCCAACTAGCCCGGTCGTTAGCCTTTATGCCGAAGCAGGAGAACCTCCTCTTTCCTGTAGACGAACAGTCCTGCTAGGGAGTTACGGCTGTGGGCTAAGGTGTGTGCCTACGCACCCCACGTTCGCTTCCTTTTTCGACTCAGTGCTGTATCAACGTTATACGCAGAGCCCGGATAGCCCCAAGCCTGCTAGTTTTCGTTTCCGGGAGTTTCTGTGGCAGCATGCTCTCCAACTGCCTCGTTTCTTTCCTAAGGGGGAGAGGCTTTATCCTCCTTGGCTCCGTTCGTCCTCCGCCGTCGATCTTGGGATGTTGGAGTTTCGGAAATCTCTGCTGCCGGCGTCCGTTATCCGCTCCGGTTTTTTAAAGTTTCTTTCCCGCTATGGTGACCGGATTTTAATCTACACTGACGGCTCCAAGGGTACCCAAGGTGTTGGCAGCGCATTTGTGTGCGGAAATGCCACGTACACCTTCGGTCTACCTAGTTGCACTTCCGTTTTCAGTGCGGAGCTCTATGCTATTTACCGGGCCCTATTGCACGTCCGCCGCCGCAACCTGGGTAACTGCCTGATTCTGAGTGACTCCCTAAGTGCCCTACAGTGTTTGCATGAGCTGTACAACTATCATCCCATTGTACAGCGTGTCCAGGATGCCATTCACGCTCTCAGCACCTCTGGCGTTAGCGTTGTTTGTGCTTGGATTCCTGGGCACGTTGGCTTGCCTGGCAACGAGCAGGCGGATTTAGCGGCAAAGGCAGCAACCACCGCACCCCAAATCCGTACTGCTTACGTCACCTCTGAAGACTTCAGGCTAGTCATTCGGAGAGAAGTGGTTTCGCGGTGGCACGGGACTGGCTGACTCTTCGTTGTAACAAACTGCGAGAGGTAAAGGAAACTCCGTCTCCTTGGAGGACCTCGCAGCGTTCTTCTCGTCGCGAAGAAGTGATTCTGGCCCGGCTACGCATTGGACACTGCGCTTTTACACACGCGTACCTTTTAAAGCGGGTACCACCACCAGTTTGCCCGTTGTGTGGGGACAGTCTGTCAGTCCGTCAAATACTGTTGGAGTGTGCTTCCCTAGGACCCCTTCGTGCCACCCTGAAGCTGCCGGACAGTCTTGCAGCAGTACTGGCGGATGACTCCCAAGCTGTCGAAAAGGTTTTTAAATTCCTATCGCAGATACCCTTCGCACTGCATATTTAGATTTTAGCTATAGGGTGGGGTAGTACTAGCACTAAGGGCACTCCACTTCTTTATATACCATGCTTCTGTGATGCTCCGTGAGTTGTTCACTTGAGGCTGTACGACCATTTCCGTGATTATAACTTTTTAGCGCGCTGTTTTACTCCCTGACTTTTACAATCGTTTTTCTTGGCAAGTCCCCCTGCCTTTTGTACCATCGTTTCTGTTGAGGCGCTAATGACCTTGCAGTTGAGCGCCCTCAACTCAATCAATCAATCAATCATGATCATCATCATCATCATCATGATCATCATCATCATCATCATCATCATAATCACTTGCATTCAAATTCAAATTTATGAACTGTTTCAAGATAAATACGTAAGTTATGAAGCTACTCACAGTGAAGCTAAATATATACAAATATAATAATTATGTAACATAAAAACTTCACTTAACTGGCCCCGTAGCTCAGTCCGTAGAGCACCTGCCTGCAGCGCTAGGAGTTCCGGGTTCGATTCTTGGCGGTGGGGGTGGGGATTTTTCTCCGACCAATATAATTCCCCATCTCCCCCAAAGTCTGGAAGTGTTAATAAGAGTGTGAATGTGTGCGTGATCTAATGATTAAAAACCAAAGGTAACACCTTCAGTATGTTCCAAAGGAGAACGGCCTACGCTATGACCATAGCAGTTAAAGGAACAAGGGAAAAAAATAAAAAATAAAACTTCACTTATAAGAAATGATGGACCTTTTTCTTATAAATTGATTAGGATCGCGATTTCGTGAACATTTTATCCACATTCGCAGTCAGAGCCTTCAACAACCTCGTTGTCAACGTTATAGTCGCTAGATACCACTGTTTTCTTATCAATAATACCAAAACTTGGAAAATAAAACAAATTTAAAAACAGAATTGTCTGCCGTATTACAAAATTAATTACGCGATTTTTATTTTTCAAAATAAACTCCTTTTCCCAAACCATTAAATCTATCGGACCATTTAATGTTTTAATAGTTTAACTTCTGGAATTATGTAATGGTTAAATGACCAAAAATGATCTGCTATGGCCGATTTATCAGTTTGTTTATACTTAATGTTACAAAAATGCTCTAATCATTCTGGTTTACAAATTAGAGTTTGTCTTTCCAATATAAAACATATCACAATCGAAGCAATGAAATTGAAAAGTACCACATATTTTATTATTAGAAATTTTATCTTTTTTAGAGAAATGCAGCAAATTTTTAGTACTACATTTATTTTGAAGAACTGAAGTTATACCAAGGATTTTAAAAGTTTTGAAAGTTATTAAAATAAATAAAGTGAATAAATTCATAAAAAAACCTTTTTTAAGAAAAGAATTAACGAAAAACACATGAATACAAAAGTTTTAATTTTTATATTTCAAACATTTCAAAAATGTTGAACACTCCTTTTAGGTTAAAATCAAAATAAATACTTAGAGATGTTTAAACTTCATAAAACACCTTAGATTACATATAACCAAATAAAACCGTTATAATAATACAAAGAATATATATCTAGACAATCTTATTAATATCATTTATCAAATAAACGCTCAAAAATTCACATTATCTTAATTACAGACTCCTTCGTGCACCATTTTTCAATTACTCACATTTAAATGAACGCTTAACATTTATATTAATTGCACTTTCCGACTATAACATTTATACTCATTTTAACACATATTTTAAATATTCAAAAATATTAATATTTCTTAATAAATTTAATCAAAATATAAATATAAAAACATTCCAAACCATAATTAACACACAACCATTCCAAAATTAAATAAATCATTTCATTCTAACAACACATTAACTCTGAAAACAAAATCCATCTCACCTACTTAAAACTTTTAAAATATAATATATAAATCATACTAAAATTTACACCTTTAAAAACCATCTCCACCTGCTTCAAACACCCATTTCAATCCTATAAACTATTACATAAACATGATCATAATCCTTTTCTAACACTTCAAAGCTTTAATCATAACAAAACCACAAAAATCCATCTCCCTTATCAAACTTCCACTTTAATCCTTCAAGCAAATAGTAACCATTCGCTTAAAATCAAGCTTCCCCAACAATCCCTTAATTATCAAAAAATAAAGAAACCACAACGAAATCCTTTAAACCATGCATTAAATCCATCTCCTCCTACATCAAACCATTAACATTTAATTCTACAATCATTTAAAACCTACCATAATCCTTCTCTAACACTTTAAAAATCCACTTCAATCCCTTAAACTTCACAAAACCACTATCCTTTAAAACCTACCTTACATCCATCTCCTCCTAATTAAAAAATTCACTACAATCCTTTGAACTTCACAAAACCACAATCCTTTAAACTTTATCTTAAATCCAACTTCTCCTAATTCAACAATTCTCTTCAATCCTTTAAACCTCGCAAAACTACAATCCTTTAAACCTTATCTTAAATCCATCTCATCCAACTCAAAATTCCACTTCAATCCTTTAAATTTCACAAAACCACATTCCTTTAAACCTTATTTTAATCAATCTCCTCCTAATTCCAAAATCCACTTCAATCCTTTAAACTTTACAAAACCACGATACTTTAAACCCTATCTTAAATCCATTTCCTCCTAATTCAAAAATTCAGCTCAACCCTTTAAAGTTCACTATACCTCAGTCCTTCAAACCCTATCTCAAATCCATCTCCTCCTAATTCAAAAATCCACTTCAGTCGTTTAAACTTCACAAAACCACAATCCTTTAAAACTTATCTTAAATCAATCTCCTCCTAATTAAAAAATTCACCTCAATCCTTTAAAGTTCACTATACCTCAGTCCTTTAAACCCTATCTCAAATCCATCTCCTCCTAATTCAAAAATCCACTTCAGTCGTTTAAACTTTACAAAACCACGATCCTTTAAACCTTATCTTAAATCCATTTCCTCCTAATTCAAAAATCCACTTCAGTCGTTTACACTTCACAAAACCACAATCCTTTAAACCTTATCTTAAATCCATCTCCTCCTAATTCAAAAATTCACCTCAATCCTTTAAAGTTCACTATACTTCAGTCCTTTAAACCCTATCTTAAATCCATCTCCTCCTAATTCAAAAATCCACTTCAGTCGTTTAAACTTTACAAAACCACGATCCTTTAAACCTTATCTTAAATCCATTTCCTCCTAATTCAAAAATCCACTTCAGTCGTTTACACTTCACAAAACCACAATCCTTTAAACCTTATCTTAAATCCATCTCCTCCTAATTCAAAAATTCACCTCAATCCTTTAAAGTTCACTATACCTCAGTCCTTTAAACCTTATTTTAAATCCATCTCCTCCTAATTCAAAAATCCACTTCAGTCGTTTAAACTTCACAAAACCACAATCCTTTAAACCTTATCTTAAATCCATCTCCTCCTAATTCAAAAATCCACTTCAGTCCTTTAAACTTCACAAAACCACAATCCTTTAAACCTTATCTTAAATCCATCTCCTCCTAATTCAAATATTCACCTCAATCCTTTAAAGTTCATTATACCTCAGTCCTTTAAACCCTATGTTAAATCCATCTCCTTCTAATTCAAAAATCCACTTCAGTCGTTTAAACTTCACAAAACCACAATCCTTTAAACCTTATCTTAAATCCATCTCCTCCTAATTCAAAAACCACTTCAATCCATTAAACTTCACAAAACCACGATCCTTTAAACCTTATCCTAAATCCATCTCCTTCTCATTCAAAAGTTCACTTCAATCGTTTAAACTTCACAAAACCACAATCCTTTAAATCTTAGCTTAAATCCTACTCCTCCTAATTCAAAAATCCACTTCAATCCTTTAAACTTCACAAAACCACATTCCTTTAAACCTATTCTTAAATCCAACTTCTCTTATTTCAACAATTCACTTCAATCCTTTAAACTTCACAGAAACTACAATCCTTTAAACCTTATCTTAAATCCAGCTCCTCCTACGTCAAAAATCCACTTCAATCATTTAAAATTCACAAAACCACAATCCTTTAAACCTTATCCTAAATCCGACATCTCCTAATTAAACAATTCACTTCAGTCCTTTACACTTCGCAAAGCCACAATCCTTTAAAACTTATCTTAAATCCATATCCTATTAATTCAAAAATTCACTTCAGTCCTTTATACTTCACAAAACCACAATTCTTTAAACCTTATCTTAAATACATCTCCTGCTAATACAAAAATCCACTTCAATCCTTTAAACTTTACAAAAGCACAATTCTCTCAACCTTTCTTATATCCACCTCCTTCTAATTCAAAAATTCACTTCAATCCTTTAAAATTCAGAAAACCACAATCCTTTAAACCTTATCTTAAATCCATCTCCTCCTAATTCAAATATTCACCTCAATCCTTTAAAGTTCATTATACCTCAGTCCTTTAAACCCCATCTTAAATCCATCTCCTCCTAATTCAAAAATCCACTTCAGTCGTTTAAACTTTACAAAACCACAATCCTTTAAACCTTATCTTAAATCCAACTTCTCCTAATTCAACAATTCTCTTCAATCCTTTAAACCTCGCAAAACCACAATCCTTTAAACGTTATCTTAAATCCATCTCCTGCTAATTCAAAACTTCACTTCAATCCCTTAAACTTCAGAAAACCACGATCCTTTAAACCTTATCTTAAACCATCTCCTCCTAATTCAAAAAACACTTCAATCCTTTATACTTCACAAACCACAAACCTTTAAACCTTATCTTAAATCCATCTCCTCCTAATTCAAAACTTCACTTCAGTCCTTTAAACTTCACAAAACCACGATCCTTTAAACCTTATCTTAAACCATCTCCTCCTAATTCAAAAACCTCTTCAATCCATTAAACTTCACAAAAGCACGATCCTTTAAACCTTATCTTAAATCCATCTCCTCCTCATTCAAAAGTTCACTTCAATCGTTTAAACTTCACAAAACCACAATCCTTTAAATCTTATCTTAAATCCAACTCCTCCTAATTCAAAAATCCATTTCAATCCTTTAAACTTCACAAAATCACATTCCTTTAAACTTATTCTTAAATCCAGCTCCTCCTACGTCAAAAATCCACTTCAATCATTGAAAATTCACAAAACCACAATCCTTTAAACCTTATCCTAAATCCGACATCTCCTAATTAAACAATTTACTTCAGTCCTTTACATTTCACAAAACCACAATCCTTTAAACGTTATCTTAAATCCATCTCCTCCTAATTAAAAAATCCACGTCAATCCTTACACTTCACAAAGCCACAATCCTTTAAAACTTACCTTAAATCCATATCCTATTAATTGAAAAATTCACTTCAGTCCTTTATATTTCACAAAACCACAATTCTTTAAACCTTATCTTAAATACATCTCCTGCTAATACAAAAATCCACTTCAATCCATTAAACTTCACAAAAGCACAATTCTCTCAACCTTTCTTATATCCAGCTCCTTCTAATTCAAAAATTCACTTCAATCCTTTAAACTTCAGAAAACCACAATCCTTTAAACCTTATCTTAAATTCATCTTCTCCTAATTAAAAAATCCACTTCAATCCTTTAAACTTCACAAAACCACAATCCCTTAAACCTTATCTTAAATCCAAAATCTCCTAATTCAACAATTCACTACAAAATCTAAGCTCTATGTACCCTGTACTCATTTGAACATCGTTTCGTTCATCGTCCGATATGACTTAACACTGGAGGTTTTCTCTTTTCCCGAAAGATGAATGTATGGTAAGTTTAAGCTCTATGTACCCTGTATTCATCTGAACATCCTTTAGCTCATCGTCCGATATGACTTAACGTTGAAGTTTCTCTTATACTGAAAGATGAAGTTAATATATTTGAGTTTTCTAACACAAAGTGAATTGCATCTGTTAAATTTTCTTGAAATAAAGCCAGAAGTCATCTTAATTCTGTAGTAGTTTAGCGTTGCGGGGAAATGGTAGAATGAATTTGACATCTATTGCTCTCCTCCAAAATTTCATCTCGATAAAAGCAAGTCAAATAACTTATTCGCACAGTAATCGACAAGACTTTCCGTCGAGAGATGGCGCTGCTTGTGGTATCTTAATTGTTATGCAAAATTTACAATTATTTACTGAATTTTGTAATAAACTGTAATCGTGTTCTTTATATATGAATTAAGTTGCATCTTACAGCATGAAAACAAAAAGTAATTATGGTGCGTTTTGACGCAATCAAGGAGAAATTGCGTTCCAGAACGGACGTCTTCGAAAGTGCTTATAAGGCAATAAGTAATAAGAAGATTATTTTGATGGATTGTAATACGTGTATTTTTGGGATCGTGTACTGAAGTTTGCTCCTGAGCATATGCCAGTGAATTTTATATCGAGCTTTGCTGAACCAGTGTGTTAAGGTATTTCGTCACCATTGAGTGTCATTCAGGCAATTTCAGTAATATATTTTATCTTTACTGTCAGAAGAATAAAACCGTTAGACGCATGCGCAGTGGTAGAGACAAACCGCAAAGACATTATACGTGGCACGTTTTGTTTTTGTTTCGAAACCCGATTGTATTCAAGACGCGATGAGCCAAAACACAACGAGGCAAGTAAAATCTGATTTCTCAAACATCAGTCGCGGCCATTTCACTCTAAGAGCTATAAAACATATGACCAACTTTGTAACAAATGAATATTAATGGAAGGGAAGTATAGAAAATTACATACGAGTTCTGATTGAAAAGTAACGGTAATGTTTAATTAATTAGCATTAAATGTTGCTTGTAAACTGTTGACAGTCCACTTTTATAAGTTTTTCTTGAAAAATACTAGCATTTTCAATGTTGAGGTAACGTCTACTTTTACTGTCACATATGAGTCGTGCTGTGCTAAATAGTCTTTTAGAGAAAGCTGTTGCAGGTGGAATACATATTTGAATTTGTTTTCCAATAATCCAGTATACTAGAAAGAGGAGGTGACAAATCGTCGTTGAGATATGTAGTGATTTCTTATTGGGAACTGTTAACTGACAGTTGACACACGATTATTTTCTTCTGTAATGTTACTGTACAGATACCATATTCCTGACAATTTCTCGCGTGCATTGTTCTACTAGCGGCAATAATATTTTGTGATTTTAAAATGAAATAAAAAATACAGAGCCCGCCTCGGTAGCGTAGAAGGTAGTGTGTCTGCCTGACGTTCAAGAGGTTCAGAGTTCGGTTCTCGGTTAGGGCGAGTTACCTGGGCAAGTTTTTTTTCGGTGTTTTTCCTTATCCTGTTAGAGAAATGTCAGGAAACTAAGCTCCATGGACCTCGGAGTCATCTGAGCAATATTTCACCAATTTCATTCAATGTCTGATATGACTTCAGGTTGGAGGACATTAAATTGCAAAAAAGCAGACTTACCACCGAAGTATCGAAAAAGATCGAGCGACTTTTCTGAAGATCATGTCGATACCACGCAAGTATCGAGATATCGCAATTATCGAGTACCCATCCCTTTTCTACGACGTCAATTCTGCACACTTTTCGTGTACCTAATTACGCCACTAATGCGATTATCGCAGTTAAATCCTTTTCTTCCTGAGTGTTACATCGACCTATTTATATGTAGCGTCTCACTTGAATAAATCTTAACACTTGGTTGTATGTGTTTTGTTTTTTGTGGTCGCCATGGACACTCGATGGCTTGTTAAGACTGAGCGTTCTTCTACTTTTTATGCCGTTCACGAAATAATCGCGTGATATTTCCCATGTTTGTTCGCAAGAAATACACAGCAGGCCGCACTAAAAACAAGTGACTGTTGTAAACAATTGTGTAACAAATGAGGGATACCAAATTAGCAAGAAACGAAGATGTGTTTCAAGGAGTGACCGCAACAGAATATCCAGCTTTAAATTGTTTTTCTCAAGATTTAGGTTACGTGAACAAGAGTTTTAGCACTTAGATCGACTCTATGTTGGTTAGAGAATATTGCATTCTACCATAAACTTCTGTACTTCAATTTCATGGGAAATACTCGACGAGACTTACTAAATCCCAGAGAAATGCACTTGTTGTGTGTTTTTTCTTAAATCAATGTGCCGAAAAAAAATTATCCTAGTCTACTCACTCTTATAATCTTCACTACTCATTCATGCACAAAATTTTCTTCGGAACTCCTATTCTTCTATTTCAGGTTGAGATAGATGTTTACAGAAATACCCTTATAACATATTTTCTCATAGAAACAATAGGAATAGGAGAACACACTAGGCTTAAGCTATTGTAATCTTAAGCTTTTTTAAGTTTTAAAATATGTGGATAGGACGGGGAGATCCTGTGCGATGGCCAGCTCGGTCCCCAGTCTTAATGTCATTAAAGTTCTTTCTCTGGGGCACAGTGAAAGAATGTAGGAAGAACCGCCATCGACACTAGAGGATATGCAACATCGTATTCCTGTGGCGTGTACGGCAATATTTCTAGAAACACTGCAATCTGTGCAACACACTCTTGTTAGCAGATTCAAAAGTTATATTGATGCAAACGGGTACATCTTCCATGCCGGATGTAATGTACAAGAATGAAGTTTCTGAGGGCTGTAGTCACTAGCAAATGTGTTTAGAAAAGCGGAACCAATGTGTAATCACTAATTTTAGCTCTAGTTGCCATGTTGCTAGATTTAACAAACATGTTCCATTTAAAAAAAAACGCAACTTGGTGTTGGAAGTATTATTTGTTTACCTATATGGATTGTACATACTGACTCATGGTGTGAGCCCCTGACATAGGTACATTCTGGGCCAAATGTAGTTTTCATATTTTGTTTCATTTTGGAGATAATTGAGATTGCAGATGTAGGTGGGACACTATATATATATCCCAGCGAAATTCGTACCGCCAATAAAAATTGTCTAAACTTATATTTATAAACAAAATTAATACGGAATACTTAGCTATTTATTCTGCAATTGTGTGCGAAGTTTAAGTAAAACACAGTTAAAATAAGTTAACAAACTTAAATGTTAGGTAATACTTTTTCAATAAATTCTTCTGCCCGCCCCGGTAGTGTAGATGGTAGCGTGTCTGCCTCACGTTCAAGAGGTCTCAAGTTCGAATCTTGGTCAAGGTGAGTTATCCGGTTAACGCGTTTTCCAAGGTTTGCTCTTATCCTGAAATAGAAGTGTCGGGTAATTCTAAGCTCCAGGGACCCTGGGCTAACTTGAGCCTCATTTAAATTAACGAAGTTCCTAACGATCTTGACTTCGAGGCTAAATTGAATAAGATTCTAAGAGAGCATAGGATTCCTAGCAAGATTAGTGCGGTAACTTTCTTGGGACAATTACAGGAAAGCTACTTTCTTACTGCCAATCAATGGGTGCAATATATCACTGAAGCTTCACTTTGTGCACAAACAATTAGATTTGTTGAACATGAAGAAGGACTCTGTCAAGATATATCACGAAATGAAAGTGATAATAAATGGAATGAGAAACTTTTAACCATTTGTGCTGGACACAAGTACGAGAAAGATCACCTAGTTTAACAGAAGGAGGGCTAAATAACTGTCGCGAGGAATAGTTAAACGTATATATTTCATTTGACACATCCAATTATACGTTTATATCTTTGTAAGCCCTTCTGAAAGCATAGGGCATTTTACGATTAATGTAATTTATGGAGGAATTATAGTTAAGAAAACTTCACAGTAGCAATTTAGAGTCCAATGTCCGAAAGTGGTGGATGTCAGAAAATTTTACTATTTATTTCTTATTCAGTTACTATCTCTACGAAAGTAAACACTTATATCAGCGCTAACAAAACATTTTATTTTACAATGCAAAGCGTGCCATTACAAAATACTGTTCAGAAACATTTTACAATAATTTAATTGTCCTAAAACCGATAAGTGATTCCGGTATTCCAGAATTCCTGGTTGCGTTTCCAAAAGATGTGATGCAGCATACCACCAATCCAGGTTGCCAACGGCCGTCTGTTTAGCGCAGGTGGTAGCGTCTCTACTTCACGTTATAGACACCCCGAGTTTGAATCTCGGCAAAGGATAATTATCAGAATAAGGTTTTTTGGCAGGTTTACCCTTATCGTGAAAGATAAATGACCGGTAGCTCTGTGGACTCTGGGCTTATTTGAGCATCATTTCACCCATTTCATCCATGACATCTATCGTGTCCTACGACTTAACATTGTAGGACGTTAACTAAAAGAAAGATGAAGGGTGCCAAACTAGAAGAGAAAATAACCGGCTCAGTCGTTGAGTAGGAACAACGATGAGACGATGCAAAATACAAAATCCAAGAGCCACAGAGATTTTTTCGGCATGAGAAACGATTGTGGCTGCACCAAATGAAAAATGGCCGTGGTAGAATGCACAAATAAGTATAACTCCATAGTAGCAAGGCACACATGCCTTGAAATCGAGGTACGTGATAACAAGAAGGTTTCCAAGGTCCCCGGAGAAATTACTAAGCTCCAGAATCGAAAATACATTTCACTCCTGAAGAGCAACGGAGTTGCTAGTAATACATTGTAAAGGGCTGGGAATGACGTCAACATTCAAAGAGAGCTGGAATACTCTTCCAGGAAAACTTGCCCGATATATTGCTAAGGCTCTGTCACGTTCTTCGATTACCACAATTCCACCACTAGGAGTCCAGTAACTATATGCATCTGGAACTATTGAACGCTCCTGGAATAGAGGACGCTGTAAACAGCAAACCTTGCACTGTCGTAATCCATATCGGTGTATCGACGTCCGTAGGCAGTGAAAAACGGGTTTCCGGTTTATGCAATCCAACAGCACTATGTAATGTGTACGGTAGCAGTAGGAAAACAGAGATAGCGCATAAAATATCAAATGATTTTAAATACCTATAAACATAACCGAAAGGGATTCTAAATTTATTTGTTTATTGGTACGCAAAAATCTGATATTATCACTTTTAACTTTGGCGAGCCAACAAGATTTTGATGAGTGAAGTATAGCAATAAAACACGTAGATAAGAATTTTGTACTTCTCTTACTCCAAGAGAAATTTCCATTACGCAAATTAGGTCAATTGCAAAAACTGTGAACAGCATATTTTGACTTTGTAGGTTCGTAGAATTAAAAGTCCAATTTGCCAAAATTGTAAATGTTCTTTATTTGTGTAAAAATACACTCCGTAGCAGCAAAATTACATCACATATCACAATACAATCTTCCAAGGTCGATTACAATAACAAACTGCATTCAGTTTACAACAACACTCTCAGCTGTTCTCTGCTAACCTCTCCCGAGTCACTCACTCTTGGCGGGTCGGCACTTCCTTAGATCCTCATTCCTAAATTCGAGATATTTCCAGATCAATAAAGAAACCGAATAATCAAGATATTACCAGAAATTTCCATTTATCTCAGTTTGTTTCGGTAAATCTTTTATCTCAAGCGCTATGTTTATCTGATTATGCAAGCTCGTTATCTGCGTGAAACCTATCCGTCTTTTGTCTTTATCTGAAGTCTCTTTTGTGTACACAAACCGCGCTTCTCTCTCGGCACCGAAAATTCCGTGCCTTTTCGCCGCGACAATATCAACGGAAACGAGTGATTTTTACTAGAATGTACAAATAATTATAAAAGAGATGCAACTAATAAATGACATTCCGGCTCAATTTACGATGACTGTCATAGATTCTTGCGAAAAAATACATTGTAGCTGAGTAATGCAGCAGAAAATAAAAATCTATATATCCTTCCAACAAAAGCGACAGCTGGAAGGCGTTCTCATAAGAAATGTATCGTTATTCGGCAAGGAACCTGCCTATACATTCCTTTAATTACAGGCTCATCCTCAGAAGCTAAATTTGTAAATAACTTTAATCTACTGCATTCGAAGAATCACATAAAGCACCTCAAACAGGAAAATGTCTTCGTGATAAGGCGTGAGGCTTGCATTCAGGAGTTCCTCGGGTCGACCGCTCTGTCGTGCTTTTTCGTGTATTTTCTGAGTTAGTAGGTGAATTCTCGGCTGCTTTCCCATCTACCATGGATTTTCTCTACATTTCCTTTCATCTGTTTAACGTTATTTACCTCAGAGTTTAAGGATCAGGCAACAGCGATTGCTGCGTTTCAGCAGGGCAGTGGAATTTGCATTCTGGAAAGATATTGCCTAGCGGGACAGCTGCAGCTCCGTTGCTTTGTTGGTGCCGTGTCGGGTGACTAGCTGTTGTAATCTTGGAAACGTTAGGGAACCCTCCTTGCTAGAGGTCATCGTCGTCTGGAACACGGTCACACTTTTTCCCATGTCGAGTTGAAAGGACCTGACTCAAGCGGATTACGTACTTTGCTCCAGTTACTGGAGTCTACCGCATCTGCCTGATTTTAAATCCTAACCCCTAAAACACCTCAACCAACTAACTGTTTAACATTTGAGGTGAAGAGTCGAGTAGGATATTTCGAATCTTGATTTATTATTTTATTTTATTTCAAGGTAACAACAGCGACTATTGCTCTACAAATTGCAATGGTTATGCGTTTGTACGATTTACATATATTCAAGAGCATATTCTGGTAAAATAAGCATTTGGAAAGTGTTGATTTTAATTTGGAGGTTGGCGCGGGGAGGAGAAAGTTGACTTGGAATACGTTTTGTTCATAATAAGACCGGAAGCTCTCCTGGCGACGAATACGCTCACTTTCTTCTCGGGCAGACAGCCAGGTGAAAAGATGATTAGATATCAACGATTCGGGAGTGCGGATCTCTCCCGTCATCAGGATATTTATAAAATGTTATAACCTCAAATGAAATACTGGATATAACACAACTATAAACTAAGACAAAACACTATCAAAATTTGCATTACTGAACAAAAGACTGTTTTCAGTAAATTAAATGCCAGGTCAGGAGATGGCGTGAGTATAGAAAATTTTGTCAAAGGAATGTAACTACTTAACTTGGTTATCAAGCGGTATTGTTCTTTGCTTCTTAATTCCAAGGATTTCCATTTATAAGGCCGGTTCCCAAGAGGAGCTGAACTGAAATACAGCATCACGATTAAGCGTGCTCCTTTCAGAGGAAATCGACAAAGACTCCTTAATTCTCCGCTCCCATTAACTGTTGCATTTTGCCAAGATTGTTGTCTCCCGAAAATTGGCTCCATGGTTGTTATCAAAACAATGCTCTGCCAGCGCAACTTCTCAGGTTGCATTAAACGAATGCCCCGTTCAAGTTCGGTTATTCTAGTAGCGATGGTCCTTCCGGTTTGTCCTATATACGGTGTCCCATATTCAGAGGGAATGCGGTACACTACCGGAACTTGGAAGTCCAGTTTGTCTTTCACTGGTCTCAACAGATCTTTTATCTTCGGAGGTGGCTTGTGGATGGTCCTTACGTTGTATTTGACGAGAATTCTGCTGATACTACAGAATAGATTGCTGGTAAATGGGATGCAGGCTGTAGCGGTAGGCTTATCTGACGCTCTCTGAATTACATATTTCCCTTTCCTAACTTTGGCGATCGAGGATTCAACGTCATATTCGGAGAAGCCGTTTTGACGAAAAGTGAATCTCAGGTGCTGTAATTCTGGTTTAAAGTGGCTGGAATCAGAGATAGACAAAGCTCTGTGGGCCAGATATTGAGAACTCCCAGTCGTTGAGACTTATGATGGGAACTATGAGCGTTCAGGTAGAGATCGGTCTGAGTAGGCCTGCGATATACAGCATGCCCCAGTACACCATTGCTGTTTTTGAAACAAGAATGTCCAGGACGGAAGAGTTCCATCCTTCTCCACTTCCATGGCAAACTATATTTGAGGTCGAAGGCTGCTGAGATGCGCAAGAAAGGTAGGCAAAGTGTCTGATCCAGGTGGCCAAATTATATAAGTGTCATCCACGTATTTATAGGAATGAGATGGTTTAAGTGGAGCTGTGGCAAGTATTTCATGTTCTAGGTGTTCCATATAGGAATTAGCTATAGCTAGTAACAAATGGAAGCCCATTGCTACGCCTACCTGTTAAAAGTAAGTACCCCCAAACTAGAAGAAAATGGACGTCAGGTTATGTCGGAAGTGCTCTATGATATTAGCCGGAAAATGCTCCTTCAGAAGTTGGACATCTTCTTAAAGTGGTACTGTTATAAATAGAGAAACCACGTCGAAGCTGACAAGATCAGAAGGGCCAATAGTAATGTTCCTGAGTGTATGTACAAACTGCGTGGAATAACTCACATGATGTGGGCAATCCCCTACCAGAGGTTGTAATAGAGCAACAATTTGACGTGCCAGCCGATATGTGGGGCTGCTCCTGGTGTCCACAATGGGGCGTAAAGTAACGTGGCTGGCTGCCGGAAAAGAAAGTGAGTTTTGTTCATGTTTACTGGAAATTTTGCGCTGACTGTACCGGGCCATACCATGGGCTTACTGCATGTGAATCTATATTGTGCTTCATGTACAGATATGAAAACTTAACTGCATTAAACTCTTTAAGAATGGGCTGATTTTACACTGCATCAACTCGTAAGTTCAACTATGTATAAAGTGTACCTGAGTGCCTTACTCTCCAGTTTGCTAGCTTAATACGTTTCTCGGCAATCTATTTTACGATATTCTCACGATATGCTGCCCTATTCTGCTTTATTCTCTGCCGTTTTTCATCTAATATGATATATATATATATACAATGTTATTGTTCAACATTTTATTGTTTCTATACACATTTCCACGTGTTCTAAAACCATAGTCTCAACAGTTACACACATACAACGTTTCTTGATATTGTTACTCACAACTAAAATCAATATGCACAAGAATACAAGAACTTAGTTTCGCTGTTACTTGTTAAATTAACATTAATTCTTATATGTTGGAAGAAGATACATTTTCTACTAATCTTCCATTACAGTAATTTTCTTTATTGTAACAAATCATATAACCAAGAGCAGTTTGTTATTTAAATAAACGGTTTGAGATAATGAAAGAGAAAGCGATGTATGGCATTTAATTTCCTGAATGTAATTGCCTTCGTTTCCTGGACTACAGTCTTCCATACTGCATATTTGCATCATTTGAACAGAAACACCATTAACGTCTTGGTGAATATTGCATTTAAGTTCTAACAGGGAGAATTACGTTTCCAGCGAGACGGTACTATCACACATAGATGCAATTTCATTGTGAGCCTCTGTGCATTAGTTAACCCACTTCCAAAAAAAGACAATGACAAAGTAGCCAAAATAGATACAAATAGTCAAAAATGGCCTACAAGATCACCCGATTCGCGCGTCTGATTTCCCTGGTAGTACTTAAAAGTCGCATTTTACTCAAAACTTCACATAGAGACAATCCTGTTAGAAACAACCATAGGTTAACCTTCAGTCAAATAGCCGGGCCAGCCTGCCTTTATCAGCAGGTGGCTATTGTGGTAAAATATACTAATTGGCTATATAGCATTTGTTGGCTATAACTTAGTACATTCTACTAACTTCTTGCGACCAAGTTCTTAGACTAGTTTCTTTAATAATTTATTTCGAAAATTATGGACACCTGTATATTAAACAAATATCTTGCAGATATTGTGTCCTATATCTTTTTATTATCTAAGAGATACCTTCAATGTGATGTTTACCATTACCACCATGACATCTTGAACTGCTCAACCTCCACGTTATGTAATTCCGACTATTTTAACGCCCACTTGTAGGTGCCTTATTTAAAAAGTATATGAATTTAACCAATAAGCATGCAACGACGCAGTTGGATCGTAATTTCTGCAGTGGAAGACGGACGTGTCTAGTGTAGCGAGCCGCTACTTACGATCGCGCGGCTAGAGTACACAAAGGAACTGGTATGCGGCTAGCGTTCACAAAGAGCCGACAATTAACGTTAGCGCCGATAAACAAGAGACGGATAGTTTATCACAGAGGTGAAAGACTTGTCGGCCCAGATAGGGTTTCACGTTTCTGGAAGGTGATGGAATATTTGGATTACGTCATTAGATGCCTTGTGTATACCAGAAACATCTAGTAATTGTACAGAACAGTCTGGAATTCATGAATGGGTGTATAAAAAGAAGCCATAGCTAGTGATGAGTCTGTTGTGTGTAACGAGAGTGAAGTAACGAGAGCTGATCAGAACGTTGTTATTGTGATCGACCCTGGCAGATTGTGGTGTACATATGACGTAATGTTGTTACATGAGAATTGATCGGTGTATTTATATTGAAATAAAGAACATTTAGAATTTCTGCAAATTGGTTTTCAATTCTAAGAACCCACAAAGTCATACTACTTAATCGTGGTACCTTCTTTTCGGAGTTGCGTACTGCTATCAGGGTGCGGGGGTTGACAAGCCTAAAACCTCTTGGTTACGGCTTCAGAAGTAATATTCAATTTATTAATTTATTTATTGCAGTAGTTTCCTGTCCCTTTCTAATCCAATCGCGCCACAAAAAGTCCCTTCTTTAGGAACGCACTAGTTTATGTTTCGGCATTTAGTATTTTAGTCACTCAAGTGCGTTTATTCCCACTATCCTTTCTCATTATATACGCATTGGGATACAGCTACACTCTTAGACGTGTAGCTGTTCTATATTAAAAACTGTGACAGCTTTTAATCTGCAACCCGCGGAGTAGGTATGTAGAGCATTCTGTGTCATACAGTTAGCAGTTTGAAAGTGAGGTTCACGATATTTCGGAGTTTATTCCATAATAGATGTTATTTCCTGATCATGTGATTCTATTTCATTCGTGATATATCACATCCGATATGCTGAAAAATTATTGGTTCATTACAATTTACTTCCTATCACTTTGATTTTGGACAGATAGCTTCTCGGAAAGATTTCTTAAAGAGGACTTCGACGACTTGGTGCCATTGTTCTAGAGTAGTTCAACGTGTTATAACTGATATTCACACCGCATTTCTCAGAACAAACCGGCTTCTGACACGTGTGATGTATTTTGAATATATTTTGAACACGTTTAATAGAGAAAACAGAGAGGGTTAAAATGGTGGCAAAAGTAAGGTTTTTGGTAAAGTTTATATGAGTCTGTAGACTGACATTTTTGTCAAGGGTATTTGCAGGTCAGAGAGGGCAATTATCTGAAAATTTCCCCAGCGAACTTTATTAAGGTTAATTATGTTTAAGGTATATACAAGACTAATAAATTGTATATCCTAAATTATCTGCAAAACTCCTTTCAATCTTTCAAACTAATACAAACGATATATACCATGATAAACAACATATTTAAGATGGAGTAAGGCTTATTTCTTGAGAACGACAATTGTGTCAAATAAATACTTTTCTAGTATTATCATTTTAGAGATAATGCTTCATAATGGCTCAACTATAGGCGTTTTAAGTACTAAATCATCATTCCTCTGTTTCTCGTGATCAAAATAGAGTGAAATTTCAAAGACAAAATATACCAAATCATTTTTTTAAAACGTTCACGCTTACTTCAGTCATATTTTTATTTTTTTACACAGCGAAATTTACACTTTAATTGGATATGCGTATATACGAGGCGTGTCCGTAAAATAAGGTCTCCAATTTTATTTAATATAGAAAACATGTTTGTCAATGAATGTAACATTGAAGGAAAGGCGGAACTTACAGCTATTTCTCAACGTAATCGCCATTGCGATCGATGCACCTTAGCATGCGCTGTGGCAGTTTTTGTATACCCTTGTCATAGCACTCTCCCGCCAAGTTGCGCAGGTAGCGCTCAACCTCGTTTTTCAAATCATCGTCGGTCTGGAAATGTGTTCCACCCAGGTGTGACTTCAACTCAGGAAACAGATGATAATCACTAGGTGCTAGGTCTGGACTGCAAATTTTTGGTCAAAATCCTGTCAATCGTAGTCTTACTAACTTCACGGATAAGTTCGCACAGCTCGCGTACTGTCACACGCTGATCTTTAAGCATTTCTTGCTTCAATTTTGCAACTGTTTCGGCTGAAACCGAAGGCCGACCAGAACGATGTTCGTCATGGACGTCTGTACGTCCGTCTTTAAACTCTCTGGCCCACTTTCGCACGTTTTTGACGTCCATACACTATGGTACATAGACTTGGTATAACTGACAATGAATTTCAGTGGGAGTATTACCCTTGGCACTCAAAAAGCGGATTACTGCACCCAACTCGCACTTGGCGGCGGAAGTGATAGGAAGCTCCATCGCAAACGGCTGCCCAGCTTAGACCAATGGTTGCAGCGGGTTCGTTGGGGTGGGGATTTGAAGGGGCGGAAACCAAGCTACACGCTAGTGTTGCCGGATCTCGCATAGTGGCGTTCCTCACGGCTCCAGCGCCTTGGAGACCTTATTTTACGAACACGTCTCGTATTCATAGATTAACATAAAATGGAATGCTAATTAAACATGTGTAACGTTGTTATGCAGAGGAGATATGAAAATTAAGGAAAATTATGCCGGTTAGGTAATATTACAGATGCATGTTTTATGGTTCCATCTTAGAGTTTCTATGCATTGTATAGAGCATAATCTTAATAGTATATCTTGGTAAGTTTTTAATAAGCACTATAGAAATTTGTAGTATGATATACTTTTTGAGATGCCCATTCAGTCTTACATGAAATACGGATGTGATCTGAAAAAGAGAAAGAATGTTGCTCTAAACATAAAACTATTTATATGCCTTTTAAATTGTTCTGTAGGAATATTTTGCTTCAGTAAAAAGGTAAGTATAAGTTTTTGGTTTTAAGTTGTCTGAGCATACAGCTCGTGAAGAAGCCTGCCTGCTAAGAAGTCTTGGTTCTATTTCTAATAACATGTGAGCCATCAGTTGGACCATATCAAAATTTGCCATATTTACCATAAGTTATAAGTAGTGGATTTGTGGGGATTCAAAAACACCTGCGTTAGCTGTTTTTGAAACCCCCTTGTTAAAACTCGACGCGAAATCCGCCTGTCCAAATATCGAAGAGGTTGTGTGTTGGTTGTGTTAGAATCCCCATGTTAAAATATCGAAGGGTTGGTTGTGTAGTAACACGTGTGTCACGTGTTAATGAAATCCGAGCCTTGAAAGTCGAGTAGAAATCTGTGTTTAAAAAAAAATATATATATATATATATTGGTGTGCTGGCGTTCGTGTGCCACCCCCCCTCCAGGAGCTTGACGACGACGACGACGACAACGACGCATCTCTCCCAAGCCTGCAAGGGCAATCGTGTCATTTTGTTGTATGTATGTGAAATGTAATTAACTGATGAATGTAATTACTGAAAAAAAAATGTGAATGGATTTCAGTATTCACACACACACACACACACACACACACACACACACACACACACACACACACACACCGCTCCGTCCCTCCCGGCACGCATGCAAATCGAATGGAAAAAATGTATTTATTCACGTAACTAAGTATACATTATAAATTAATTTATTTGTTTATTTAAGTATTTATTGAGTTATCCATTACAGTTATTGGGCTCCTGAGGAATCTGACACTCTATGTGTGCTAAAAAGCGATCCTTTCCCTCTGTTCAAAATATAAATGCATATGCAGTGAAATGTTAAGAGAGTCAAGTAAAGATTTAGCGAGGATGAATGTTTATTGCTACAGCTGTAGCCACCCCAACGGAACAGCGAATCCATATAACTTACTTGGGGTGAAATATTACACACACCTGCGCTAGGAATCAATTAACGCAGCTGGATTCTAAAAATTCCCTCAAGCGTAAAGGAGACAAGCCAACGAGATATCTATGCAATGAAATAAATAATGTAATAAGAATAATTGTAATGATATAAATCAGCTTAGTAGAAAGATGCCAAAACGTCGAAAAGCCATGCAAAGTCAGCTATAACAATCCTAGTGCTTCTTAAAACGTCTGTACACCAAATAGGCGTATAACTACGAGAAAAATGTTTCTAAATAAATCTAATAAAATGCAGTAATCGCTCGAGGCGTTAGACTTAACGAATTGAAGTTAAAAAAGGATTCTAAAATAGGATTCGCAAAAATAAAACATTAAAACCAATTTTACTTAGAGATAATGACAGTAGTCCGCTAGGCTTAACGCGTCGAATATAGCATATATAAGTAACTAAGAATGCAAATACGAATTGGACAGTATCAAACTTTTAATAATACATCAAATGTTGTAAGACTATGCCGTCTCTGTCCCATCGTCGACGTTTTCAAAAGGCAGCGCAGGTAGGCACGTCGAACTGAAAACTTTTATTTATTTAGCTACCTATTTATTATTTATCTGTTAATGATTTCAGTTATTGGGAGCCCGATGAGTCATACTCCATGGAAATGTGTGGTAAAACCGAGCCATTCCCTCTGTTAAAAATAATGCGCATGCAGTGAAATGTTAGGAAAGGTAGGTAAAGATTTATTGAGAAATAATGTTGTTCGCTGCAGCTAAAACCACCCCAACGGAAGAGAGAATCCGTATAACTTACTTGGGGTGAAAAAATTACGTACACGTGCGGGTAGGAATCAATTAACGCAGCTGGGTTCTAAAAATTCACTCGAGCGTAAAGGAGACAAGTAAACGAGATATCTATGCAAACGTAATAAATAATGTATTAAGGATAATTGTAATGATATAAATCAGCTGAGTAGAAACATGCCAAAACGTTGAAAAGCTATGCAAAGTCTGCTATAATAATGCCAGTGCCTCTTAAAACGTCTGTACATCGATTTGGTGAATAACTACGAGAGACACGCTTCTGAATAAATCTGATACGAGAGACTAATCCGTTCGAGGCGTTAGGCTTACCGAATTGAAGCAAAATATCACTGGAAGGAATAAAAACATAAATTATCTAACGGTCACACTCAAACGGTCCTTCGGAATAATACAGTTGCATTAAGTAGCAATACAAACTCGAAATACAGCTTGCAATAATTAAAATGCAATAAAAGGTTATACTCATATTATAGATGGCATTATGATATTATTAGTTTGCTGCAATACAAATTTGAAATATTGTTCAATGAGGTAATTACCATGAATGCACTAAGGTGAACAGTGGGTGTGACATATTCCACTTCATCCAAGCTAGCCAATCAGGGTGCAGGTAGCAGTATCGTAATAAAGGGTATAAACGACCAATCGCCACACGAGTGCGTGCGCAACGTAAAAGGGGTGGAAACTTTCTAAAGAGTATATATATACTTACAGTTAATAGCTATAGATCTTATATTATTTAATTTTTAGTTACTAGATACATAAGATGACAGGTTAAAACTCTACTCTAAGTTTAATAGTTTATAGCGAAAGAAGCAGAAGCATAAACTTAAGGATGTGTGCAAACAGGTTACAGCCAGAATGGAAATTTTGGGAGGGGGTGCTGAGGTAACAAAACAGTGAACCGAGCGAATAAAACAGCACATCAACAACTGAAACGTAGCAGACAGCATCAACATGAATGAAGGTAAGCAATATGCATATGTCTATGTACAGTAATTTCCACGTAATGAATCGAAGCGTTGAATAATATGCGTGAATTTATAATTCCAGAATCGATTCTTCACGATTTAAATCAGCTTGCGGAAGGAGGTTCCTATCTCCCGACGAAGAAGTTACGAGAGATTCCCCGAGACGTGCCACAAGCCATACACGATGTCAAAATCGTGAAGACGAGATACGGTGATAGAGTCGTACTTAAGCTGCAAGAATGCCAGGTTTTTTTGCCCGAGAGATTTAAGAAGATGACAGCAGCTCAAGTGGATGCTGTTAATCAGGGTGGTTGGAGTTTCGTGTATTCCGGTGAAGAAACTCTGGAAAATGGATTCAAGAAGCACAAATTAACTTTTTTAAACAGTCGGGAGTAACCAGTGAAGGTAAGACTTTACAAAAAACTAAAATCGTGCTGCGCTACTGCTATGAAGTGTCAATCTCTTGATGTCAAATATTTCAGTGTAAGTTAAAGTAATTAGCGTTAATCTGTTAATATTTGTGAATGGAATACCTAACGAATTAGTCATTCTATATAAAAGGCAAATCGATAAGAGTAATAATGCAAGCAAATTTAACGCTTTAAAAGTCATTAATGCATATCTGCAGCCAATCGACGGGAAGTTGAGGAATTCAATTAACTAATTAAACAGCCAGTAGCCATATACAAATGAGTATATTGTGATGATGCATTATGTATAACGTTTTTTTTCAGGGAAACATGTTACGTGTATAATCTTATTTCTTTTCCAGAAAACATGTTACGTAAGTCAGGATAAAATTTCAATAAAATACAGACGTGCAATTTAAAAAAAAAATTCAATAAAAGACAGAGGTGCAATTTAAAAAAAAAATCCATATTAGGGAATGCAGTACTCTGAATGTTCTAAATCTTTGTTATTCAAAAGATACAGTTATCATTTAATTCCACTGCAAATAACATGCAACTTATTTCTTTTAAGGAAAACATGTTATGTAAATCAAATTCAAAGTTCAGCAATGTTAATAAAGTAATCATTTTAAAGCTTAAAAATATAGCATTGCCATGAGTGTTCAAATGTTTATTATTTTAAAAGTGTAATTATTCGTGTTTTCTGACATGTTTAATCCATAATTTCAGGAGGTGTAACGAGTCGCAAGAGACCGGGCATGCAAGATATTCAAGCAAGTAGTGCAAAGCAGGCGAAACGCAACGACAAAACATTGGAATGCATTACTGTAGAATCAGCGTTCCAGCACAGGATCTTCACAGGTACCATAAAAAATTCTATACACGAGCTAGATCCATCAACGTTCTTGAACTTGTGCAAACCCCTTGTTACCAGTGAAATCCAGAAGGCCATAAGAACTTACAAATCAGGAATTAAATTAGCCGGTACTTTAACATGTCAATATATAATAACTTCACCCGATAATGAAACAGTTGAATCGATTAATTTTAACAGTAAGATGGATGCTATATTGCAATCGACAAACAAATCTGAATGGTATGAAATTAAACTGAAACAGCCTATAATCACCCATCTAGAAAATTTTGAAACAAAAGCCAGTTCGAAAGCGCTTTACAGGATAGATTCGCTAACTTTATACGCATGTCAGTACGATCCGTTAAACGCAGGTTGCTTTAAGCCGCTGCCATCGTGGATAAAATCAAAGAGAGCTGTCGTGAATATTCGGAATACTGACTTTAAATGTTTTGCATATTGTATGCTGGCAGCAAAATATCCAGCTCGCCAGAACAGGCATAGAGCTAGCACGTACAGTAAATATGATATATATCGCGAATTCAATTTTAAAGGAATAAACTTCCCCGTCGCCCTTCATGACATTGAATTATTCGAAAAGCAAAATCATGATATCTCGGTGAACATATACGGGTTAGAGAGAGAATCCATTATCATCTTATATCAGACGAGGGAGCAAAAGATAAACCATGTGAATCTTCTAATGATCAATTCGCATTATTCTCTCATAACCGATATGTCGCGTCTAGTAAGTAAGCAGATATCCAAACATAAAAGTAAAAAATTTGTGTGTGAATCTTGTAATGCATGGTTTTCGACTGAAGTTATTCTGAAGAAACATAAACTGAGATGTATGAAATGTCAAATTATTAGCATGCCTCGCGAAGGAATAAATGATGTTATCGAGTTTCAGGCTTACTCAAAATGCGTTAAAGTCCCTTTTGTGATATACGCTGATATCGAGACTATGTTAATAAAAGTGCCATCGTGTCAGCCCGATGCGATGCATAGTTGGACACGTGATATGCACGTGCACGAGGCGATATCCGTTTCGTTGCACCTGGTCTGCAGTTATGACGAGACACTAACAAAATTCAAAATATTTAGAGGTTCGCATGCAGTTGAAGAGTTTCTTAGAGAATTAACTGTGATTGCCGAGGATGTGCTTAGGATATACGGTGATGTGACAGAGATGCATATGAGTGATGAGGATGAATTAAATTTCAGAAATGCAGTCCAGTGTCACGTATGCAAAAAGGATTTCGATTCTGACTCGATTAGGGTGCGTGACCACGATCATCAGACCGGATTATATATAGGGGCTGCTCATAAATCATGCAACCTCAATAGAAAAACGCCAAACTTTATCCCGATATTTTTTCATTGCCTATCAAAGTATGATTCGCATTTCATAGTAAAAAAGTTATCGATGACAATGAACCCATTACATGTATTTCGCAAACATCGGAGAATTATCTGTCATTTAGTAAAAGATACACATCTAATGGTAAATCAATATTCCTCAGATTTCTTGATAGCTACCGCTTTCTGGATTCTAAACTGAGCGATCTTTCTGATATGCTAGAACCTCAAGATTTTCGGTACACAAATAAGATGTACCTTGATCCTAAGCAACGTTTGTTAATGCAACGGAAAGGTATTTTCCCATATACATATTTAGATTGCAAGGAAAAATTAAATGATTCCAAATTACCTCCTCAAGAGTGTTTTGATAATATAAGCAATGATGATTACATGCACGCATGCGCGGTATGGAGAGAATTTGGTATACAAAATCTCGGTGAATACTCTGATCTTTATCTCTAGACGGATACGATCTTATTAACAGACATCTATGAAAAATTCCGAAGTTTAAGTATCGATATGTATGGCTTAGATCCTTGTCATTACTATACAGCTCCTGGCCTATCATATGACGCAATGTTATGAACGAGCCGCGTGCAAATATCGCTGATTACCGATCAAAATATGGTGGAATTTTTCGAATCTGCGATTAGAGGCGGTATCTGCACTGTATCAAAACGTTATTCCAAAGCAAATAATAAATACATATCTGCTTACAATGAAGCGGAATCGATTAAATACCTATCATACTTGGATTGCAACGGACTTTATTCACACATTATGACTGGGAACGCTTTACCGTATGCTCAATTGAGATGGTTAAACGATAACGAGATTAATTCTATAGATTTTTTGAGCATCAGACATGATTCAGATACAGGTTATGTTTTAGAAGTAGACCTGGAATATCCGGAGAACCTTCACGAGTTGCATAACGACTTGCCATTATGTCCGCAGAGTGAGATAGCTCCGGGTGATAATTACAAAAAGTTACTTGCAACGTTGAATCATAAGGAAAAATATATATTACATTGCAGAAACTTGCAGCAGTGTGTAGAGCTCGGTTTGAAAATGAAGCGTATACATCGAGCGGTATCCTACAAACAATCCTTTTGGCTTAAGACGTACATTGATTTAAATGCTGCTAAACGTATTGAAGATAAAACAAAATTCGGTCAAAATTTATGGAAGAAAATGAATAATTGCGTATATGGTAAATTTATTGAGAACGTCAGACGTTACAATTCCTTTCACCTAGCGAGCAATTGGAAACAGGCAAGAAAGTTAATATCACGACAGACATTCATACGATACGTAATTTTTGACGAGAACCTTATAGGACTCGAACTGGTAAGGGAAGAAATTAAGATGACGAAACCGATTTATATAGGACACGCCATTCTAGATCTTTCAAAGCACTTGATGTATAATTTTTATTATAATATTTTGAAGAAACAGTTAAAAGATGTTATGTTGAATTATACGGATACCGATGCATTTCTGTTTGAAACCAGTAGTGACATTTATGAATTTATTAAATCTAATATACATCTCTTCGATACATCTAATTACCCGATCGATAATGTGTACGGTATTCCGTTGATGAATAAAAAAGTCGCTGGCCTATTTAAAGATGAATTATCGGGTAAAGTTATGACAGAATACGTAGGTTTACGTTCAAAATTGTATTCATATCGATACGATGGCAAAACGGTCAAGAAATCTAAAGGCGTTACGAGTGATGGCATGCGGTGCATAACGTTTGAGGATTATCTATCCTGTGTAAATGATATGACAGCCGTACGTCATGCTAAACAGACGTGCTTTAGAAGTTATAAGCACGTTGTTCGAACCATCGAGAGTAATAAAGTTGCTCTTAGAGGATTCGACACGAAGCGATTTATACAGAAAAATTCACATGAAACCTTGGTCTGGGGTCATCATTCTGTACCATTGGATAAGTAATCGTATAAAAAATATGTGAAAAAATCTTGTAAAAAAGTTGACAATGTATTTTAAAGCTAGCAAAAACATGTGAAATAATTTGCTTTTTAATGATTTGACACAAATATTTAATTTTTCAACATGTGTACATGCAGCAGTGCAAGCGTGATTGAAGTAATGCTTTTTGTGATTTGAGATAAATCTTTACACTTTATAAAGCTTATGTACATGAGTCATGATGTCATTTTAAGCAAGTCTTGAAATACGTTGTCAAGTTTTGGTGCTCATTCATTGCTTTGAGTTGCTGATGGTATGTATAAATACCTTTGGAGGACTATAATCCCGCTTATGTATGGGGATATAATATGATATATAATATGAGATTATTGCATCTCTCAATTCCTTAAAAGAGGTAACAATTAATTTTAAACTTATGTTTAAGGACTTTAACGTGCATAATACTTAATTTGTTTTATGTATACATGCATATTGGGATAAAGCTATAATTTGGACAGGTGTTTACTATTCTATTGATGCGTCGTTAATTTCTTTTTTTTTTTAAAAAAGTAACCATTAATTTGAACTTAGATTTAAGGATTTTTCAAGTGTAAGACACTCAATTTGTGTTTATGTATGCACGCACATTGAAACTTTTTAAAATGTAAGCATCATTAACCATTAACTTTACCGGATATTGATTGGATAATATTATAATTACGGTGCTGGGGACTACATTTTCGCTAGTACGCATCTTTAAAATGTAAGCATCTATTTGAACTTGGATGTAAGGAGTTTTAACATGTGAAAATACCTAATGTGTTTATGTATGCATGTGTACTGAAGCTCATTTTATAAAGAATGTGAGCATTATTCTCTATTAAATTGAAGTTAATTTAGGGGGTTTTAACCTGTTGTGGATGCATTATCTCTACAGGATTTATTGAGAATAAAAGTATGGTTTCTTGGGATGGGTTACAATTCTGCTTATATATGTATGTTTTAAGAAAATATATACATTATTCACTATGAACTTTGAACTTAGGTGTAAGGAGTTTTAACCTGTTGTCGATGTATTATATATAGAGGATTTAGTTGGGGTAAACATATAATTTTGGGGGGACTGCATTTCTGATTATGTTTGTAGGTATATTGAAATTCTTTTGAAGATTAAACATTAATTTGCACTAATATTAAAAGAATTTAACATGTAAAACACTTTACTTTTATTTATATGCACATGTATTGAAGCTGTTTAAAACACAGTGTAAGCATTATTTTTAGAGGATTTAGTTGTGATGTTCTACTGAAAAATTTCTGTTTATGTAGCCACGTATACTGAAACTATTTAAAAAATATAACCATTATGTTTAGAGGATTTAGCTGGAAAGGAATTCTAAAATAAAAACACTAAATTTTTGGGAAAATATCTTGTGTATTTATTTATTTATTTATCAATAAAACATACATTCCTTTTTACACAATATCCTTAACATCGATCCATTCCTTTGTAGGAAAACCCAGCCACTTAACGTACGCACGATTACCACGTCGGCGTATCACTCTCTCAACAAGGTATACATTAGGATGGCGTGTTTTTAGTAGTTCGTGACCATATAAACCGCCCTGTATTTCACTTCCTTCTGCATCCTCCAGAAAATAGACAACTGGGTTAGTATTCCTTGCACGAACAATCCGAAAGATCTCCGTACTCCAATTGGCCGTGTAACCTTTCTCAAGTAGTCCCTTGTACCTGGAAATCCTTACACGATCACCGACATGAAAACTCCTTGCATTCCTTTTCTCTCGACGTTCACGCCCGCCATAACGATATACACTAAGGAGCAGATCGTTGTTGCTGACGTCACGGGGCTTCATGCGAATCGTCGTATGGTAGGTATTGTTGTATGAATCGATGATTCTAGGTAGCATTTGTAACCACTGATGCGAACCCTGAATCAGGAATTCTCTATGCATGTTCATTTTAATTGTTCTAATCAACCTTTCCACTGCTGCAGCCTTGATGCTACTGAAAGTACTGTAATGATTGATTCCATTCCTAAGCATTAATTGCCTGAAATGGCGATTGTAAAACTCCTTCCCATTATCACTTTGAACGTTCTTAGGAGGTGAATTCAACTCTGATAGGATACCGTGCATAGCTCTTGTCACGCTAATGCCACTTTTATCTTTCAATGCTCGTGCATAAGCCATTTTAGAATAGAAATTAATAGCAATAAGAATATACTTATAATTTCTATTTTCTTTTGCATAAGGTATCATTTCAATAAGATCTATTTGTAGTAGATCATTAAGACCTTTACTTATTATTTTACGGCGTAAGAAGCGCCTTCTTGCCGGCGAGTGTAATTCGCTTGCTATGACACGTTTAATCATGCTATGATTTTCGAGTTTTTTAATTCTGTGATTATTTCCTGAATCTCTGCTGAATGGTTAAAGTTACCCGCATTCCTCGATGCAATGAGTAATCTCAATCTGTCTATTAGAACGTTGGGATCGGTCCAATAGATGTAATCCAGTTTTCTGCCGGGTACGTGCTCCTTCCAGTAGAGAGCCGAGCCCGTGCGACTGGAAACAAGATCTCGAATAATATTGCGATACTTGTAACCGCGGCTTGCTCTTATACGCCCGCTCCTAGCGTATCCCTGCCTGTAAACCTGAGTATTCTGCAATATCTGCGAATAGGCGTCCAGATCCTCTTCGGTATATGATGAATTGAGCGGCGATCGCTTGAAGAGCAATTCGTACAATCCAGGACTTGCATCGTAGCTCTCTTGCCCTATCTGAATACCGTCATCGGTGAAATCGATAGTTTTATTCCCTAGTTTATATTCTCCATCTTCATACCGCACGCCGTAGGTGGCATCCATGTCGCTGGAGCTAGCGGTTCGAACCTTCTTCAGGTACTCTGCAAGTAGATCATCCTCCTCCTCATCCCCATCCTCTTCTGCATCGTTAACGACTGGTTTTGACTTGTCACGATCCCTGTCGGCTATAACCTTCAAGGGCTCGGTTACAGGCTGGAGAACCTCGGACATGACGCGGTGAGTTTCGAACTTGAGACCTTTCAGGGAGCGTAACTTTTCTCGTATTGCCCTACTGTGACGAGCGATTGATTGTTTGAGACTTATACCTTCGGCATCCATATTGTACTGAATGTATAATTAACCTACTGCAGATATTTTATATGAAATTATAATTTCTATACTTAACATGTGACCATCCTTAGCACGTTCCACTGGTGCTGTGAAAGTGAGTAAATCACCAGTTCGAATAGGGACAGGATACCTTTCAACTAATTTATCGTTTATTGCAAACATTGTGTCATGCGCCGTATGAGGGTGTATTGATGAAAGCATAGAACAAGAAATTACATTCCCATTTCCTGGAGACTTGTAGAATTCGAGACCCGAGGATAACGTATACCTTAACGAGGGACGTCTAAAGGGTCGTGTATGCAGTGAAATGATGAGCTGACCTTTCAGTTGTAACATGCCGTTTACGATATGTCTCGTCTGTATTTTCATGTTGTCAATATCGTTCACTGCACTGGTTAGATTCTTATCCAGTTCCGTCTGTCGCTCGGTTATATCTTTCACGGCCTTTTCCACCGCTGTAGATATAGTTTCGGCAACGGTTGTTATCGTTCTAGTTAAACCGGTTTGCAGTTCATTCTGTTTCTGTATATAGAACCGATTAACATATTTCATGGTTGCAGCATCGTTATCCTGTGCAGGATCGGCTATATCCTTTAATCGTTTCATTCGAAATGATAGATTAGCATCAGACTCTAGAATTGGCATTCTGGCATCTATATACTTTTTATTGATAACATCGTGATCGTCAATGGGATCCAATAGAACTTTCATCCTTATAGCATCCAGAATGACATTGTTATCCGAATCACGTTTAAATGCATATTTTGTTAAGTATTCCATTAGATGTTCATATTGGAGGTCGAGGGATTTTTGTATGTGATTCCTAAGCATAGCTTCAAACTGGCCCATGCGTTGATATGAAGCCTGTTCGCTGAAGATCTGCATTCGACTCTCGACATCACTCGTACACGCGTCCACATAGCTCTTAGTTGATGCGTCATCACTTTCCTCAGGATCGTGAACGTTGCGCAATCGCTTTCCCTTGAATTGATAGTTTCCCGATCCATCTCTACTTATGGTATACCGGTTAATCACGTCCCGGGAGGGTATGACTCTCCGAGATCCGAACCTATCGATACTCATGACTACAATGAAGGATGCGCGTTATTTATTCACTCTGATAAAGATGTCGAAACCGTGACGGTAGCGTCCTTCGTTCAAAGGGAACTCGGGTACTATGACAACGAAAGGTCGCGAGTTCGATCCGTCATTACTCTCCCAAACTTGTTTACACATGTCCTTAAATTCCGCATACGTCATATCTGTGTTTACGTAATCATCATATATATGCTTTAAGTTGAGGTTATCCTGTCTGAAGAGCACGATCATATTTGCATTATCTCTAATTAAATGTTTAGGCACCTTCGCATATGACTGTGCTAAGTATACGGCATCGACATTGCGATGTCTACCCATGCTGTAATATGATGCTATTTTTCCATGCTTCTCATTTATGACATCATCGAATACGAATATGGAGTTTCCTCGGGCTTCGGATGGTTGAACCACCTTCTCGCCATCCTCGAACGTGAAAACTCCAATATCGGGTATGGTTTTTAGCACCTTGAGCAAATACTGGTATTTCGGTTGGTGCAACGATTTTGAATATATGTAGAGATGCTCGAACCTAAGACCATTTTCATGGATGAGCAAGTTCAGTAGAACGTTCGTCTTTCCAGCATTCGAACTACCCAAGAGGAGTGCTCTGACGTTGCACGGGAAGAGCGCGCCGTGTCGTCCTTTGCGTATGTCGTTGTCGAAATCGAGCACCTGTATAGGCAACTTGCACTTTTGCTTCACTACTTCCATATCGCAACTAAACATATAAATCATAACGTTTGCTTTTTTATTTCATAGTAAGCCATGAACTCTGCAGGCGTAAAGAAGGGATCCGGAATCCTTAATTCGCTAATTAATTCTCTTCCGTTTGAGGCTCATTTACCAGGGTACCGATTCTGTGGACCTGGAACGAAACTACATAAGCGTCTGCAGAGAGGGGATTCTCCCAGAAACGCTTTGGACTCAGCCTGCCTCGCTCACGATCTCGCTTACGCCACTCATCAGGACGCAGATTCGCGACGTTTGGCCGATAAGGAACTCGTTGAAAAGGCTTGGAGTCGAGTAAAGTCTGCTGACGCATCTTTCGGCGAGCGACTTGCAGCCCGACTTGTAACAGCCATCATGAAGGGGAAAGTTGCCATGGGCGCCGGAATGCGTAAGCGACGCAAGAGGATCATACCGAGCCCTCGAGGCGGTTTTTTACCTCTGATCCCGCTTTTGGCGGCTTTGGGCGCTGCAGGTAGCCTAGCCGGTGGCGCTGCTCAGATCGCCACGGCTGTGAATAAGAAACGTTCCGCGGAAAGACAGCTTGCAGAGTTGAGTCGTCACAATCAGAGCATGGAGGGTTTAGCTAGGGGTAAAGGCATTCGACGTAAGAAGCGCAAGGGCAAAGGATTGCATCTTCGTGCAAAAAACTCGGGGCGAGGCCTGTATTTATCCCGGAGAAAGCCCTAAGTGCTGCAGAGATCGATGCCTATGCACGACGACTGCGCATTCCTCATTTTAGAGGTGTGTACATGATAGACAACTTACCTTCACGTCCTCGACATGTAGAAAGGATTATCGTAAATTTGGATATCTCGCGTAACCCGGGAACACACTGGGTTGCGATACGCAAGGATGGAGATGTTGCATTCTACTTTGATAGCTTCGGTAATCTAAGACCACCGAAACAGATTGAGTCCTACCTCGAGGGTGTTAAACTCATGTACAACACCAAGAGGTTTCAGAATTTTGGATCTGTGATTTGCGGTCATGTGTGCCTGCAGTTTCTCTTATAAAACGGATTTACCGACTTGAATGTTTGATCAAAATGAGTTACACAATCACCGTGAGCGGTTCGAATGCCAGCTTCTCTAGCTTTCTCAACCCGCCTCTTCATCTGGATCCGAATGGACTTTACGAAATAGCTCTATTGAATTTCGAAACCTTTTATTCCATTCCTAATGTGGATGAGAGCAACAACTTATTCCATTTCGCTCGTAATGACAAGAACGAGAGTATCGAGATTCCTCCTGGAACTTACGAATTAGATGATATCGCGCATTTTCTCAAGGGAGCCCTCGACGTCGAAGACGGGTTTATCTTACGTGCTAATAATAATACCATGAAGTCTGAGATAAAATGCCCATATACTATCGACTTTACTCAAGACAGATCAATTGGCTCTCTTCTCGGATTCAAAGCACAGCGTTTGATTCAACCGAACGTGATGACTGAGTCTGATGATTTGGTGAACATCTTCAAAGTTAGCATCATACGCATCGAGTGCAGCCTAGCCACGGGATCCTTCATTGACGGTAAACACGGTCATTCTCTGTACGAGTTTTTCCCGTCGGTTCCTCCCGGTTACCACATTTCGCAAGAACCATCTAGCCCTATATATCTACCAATCATCGATACGAATCTCATTGATCATCTCGACATTAGAGTGGTAGATCAGAACGGTGACGTGCTCCACTTCAGGAACGAAACCATAACCGTACGATTACACATACGTCGCAATGGGAATAAATTTTAAGCATCGTTCCTATATTAAGAAGCCTCTTTCGAGATTGGGCTATACTCGCTCATTGACAGGGCGTCCGATCACGTCGTCTAATCGAAGGTTCCTCGAGGCTTTGGGATTCAAAGTGCTATAATGGATGTCCTCGATGTAACAGGAGTACCGAGCTTTGATGATAAGATTAGTAAAGAGGAGGAGCACGTCTTCCTGCCATACAAGACATCGGCTCTTGACGCGAACGATGAAATTAGAATACCGTGTCAAGCAGAAGATTTGTACACTCTTCCTAGTAGAAGTTATCTCTACATAGAGGGCTCTCTCACCAAAACAAGTGGCGGACCCTCCTCCTCAAAGCTGACCAACAATGCCATGGCATTTCTGTTTGACGAAATTCGTCTAGATATGAACGGCATTACTATAGACAGAACCAGGAATCCGGGCATTTCTTCAACGATGCGCAACTATGCATCTCTGAATGCACTGGAATCCGATCGAATGCAGAATGCCGGATGGACCTATCCGGGAGTTGACGTCGACATCGTGAATTCAAAGAATGGTGTCTTCAATGCTGTAGTTCCTCTTTCGATGCTGCTGGGCTTTGCAGACGATCACAAGGAAGTCATTCTCAATAGCAAATTTGAACTGGTTCTCATTAGATCTAAAGATTCTAATAATTGTATATCGGGCAACGAACCAGCTACTATTCAACTAACTAGACTCGAATGGAGGATGCCCGTTCTTCGACTTTCAGATGGAGAGCGAGTCGAAAAGCTTAAACTCGTCAAATCCGATAAGCCACTGCACGTAGCCTTTCGAACCTTGGACCTTCACACTCAACCTGCGGTACCGCAAACTAAGGCCTTCACCTGGAACATTGCAACTACAACGAAACTTGAGAAACCTCGCTTCGTCATAGTCGGTGCACAAACCGACAGACTGAATAAGCTTAGTAAGGATTGCTCACTCTTTGATCATTGCAACATCACCAATCTGAAGCTTTACCTCAACAGCGAGTGTTATCCTTATCACGATATGAACTTGGATTTTGGAAACTCTAAATTTGCATCTCTGTATGATCAGTATTCGAAATTTCAATCATCCTATTATGGAAAAGAAAATTACCCACTTTTGAAGAGAAGTGACTTTCTGAATTATGCACCGCTCTTTGTCATCGACTGCTCGCATCAGCCTGAGGAGACCGTGACCGGGGCCGTGAATGTGAGACTGGAAGTTCAAGCCTCATCTAACTTTCCTGCACATACATCATTATATTGCCTGATTATTCATGATAAATTGTTCACCTATAAACCACTAACGCATGTTGTTCAATCTATCATATAAGGATGTAATTTTGTGGAAATAAAAAAGAAAACGAAACTCAAATTTATGTTATCTTTTTATTGATTTTAACATACATTTCCTTAACCTTTTCCCTGTCACTCCTACTTTTTGCATCGTATGAACACATTGATTTATATATGTCATGTAATTGAAATAAGTTTCTTTCAATATATGGGATTAGTCTCTTAAGTCCTCTTATGGCAATGCTATTTAGATTTATGCTGTTTAAGTTTAAGCACGTATTCACAAACGTTACTTCATTCACTTTATTCATGCACAGTAATATATTGTACGCATATATTATATTCTCACTGTATGACACTTTTGGATGCTTACCATCTTTCAAGTAAGTTTCCAACGCATCCATATTTTGCTTTATTATTAGCCAGTCTTTCTTTGTGATGTATACAAAAGTTTCATCTGTAGCTCTGATATAGAGGGATGGGAGTTCATGGTATAAGCCTATGTTCACACGGTGCCCGGAGTTGATGGGGATGTCGTCTACCATGAACACACTATTCGCCATCACTCTTTGTCACCTCTTCAGGAGCGGGGGCCATGGGTTCGAACATCATTATTATAAAGCTGTCCTTGTCGAAGATCCTCTTCTTCTTGAGCACCCTCGGCTTACAGCTCTTCTTCTCTGCTTTCTTGTCGGACCTGCGAACATGCACGGCTATGAGGATACGAATTATTACACGCTTTTATATTAAGTGTGACGTTTTCTTTTTACTCACTTTTCTTTATCTAGTTCTTTGGACGGGCCGGCTTGTTTCTCGTCACGGATTGGGGGTGTTATGTCTTCACCTTCCAAGCTTCTGTAATTACACAATGAGAGAAATCTTTTTTACCCGTACACAAAACACTATAGCTCACTAATTTCCAGTGCTTTTTCTTTCCACTTACCTGAGATATACCTTGCACTGCATCCCACACTTGCCGTATGAAGTGACTTTGTCATGATGTGCAGGATTCTTGCAGACGGTTTGATGAGTCTTTCCATCACACATTTCCTCGTGATGATCCATCCAGTGTTGCTGCATGCTCTCGTAATCTTGCAGATGTTCCCAGAAGTTGATATCGCTCTCCACTCTACTTGTTTCGCTGCTCATCTTGCTGAGTGTTAGATGACAACTGACAGATGGAAGTGATCGATCGCGCACCCTCCCTGCAGTACATTGGTGCACTGCTACGGATTCATCTGCTCACGGAATCGGTTTGCATTCCTTATTGCGTCGTGTAGGAGGGGAGGATCCATAGAGTGTTTGATTCCTACGGCTCCCGATAATAAAATCAATACTTACTGATTTAAATAACTACACTCGACGCGTTCCTTTTTGCAAAATGTCGACAAAGGTGAAGGCGATTGACAATTCAGTCTTACAGCATTCACATATAAATAACATGCATCACCCCTATTGCAGGAGTGCCGGGGGGGACGGAGCGGTGTGTGAGCGTGTGTGTGTGTGTGTGTGTGTGTGTGTGTGTGTGTGTGTGTGTGTGTGTGTGTGTGTGTGTGTGAATACTGAAATCCATTCACATTTTTTTTTCAGTAATTACATTCATCAGTTAATTACATTTCACATACATACAACAAAATGACACGATTGCCCTTGCAGGCTTGGGAGAGATGCGTCGTTGTCGTCGTCGTCGTCGTCGTCAAGCTCCTGGAGGGGGGGTGGCACACGAACGCCAGCACACCAATATATATATATTTTTTTTTTTAAACACAGATTTCTACTCGACTTTCAAGGCTCGGATTTCATTAACACGTGACACACGTGTTACTACACAACCAACCCTTCGATATTTTAACATGGGGATTCTAACACAACCAACACACAACCTCTTCGATATTTGGACAGGCGGATTTCGCGTCGAGTTTTAACAAGGCGGTTTCAAAAACAGCTAACGCAGGTGTTTTTGAATCCCCACAAATCAACCACTGTTATACAATAACTAGAAATTGGCAGCATTTGTGTGCTGTAATTGTTGTATCTTTATATTTTGATTTAAGCATTTAATGGGATTAGTAATTATATTGTACCGGTCAGTTAAAGCACTACGCAATTGTTTTATTGCATATGTGATTGCTTCTTGAACCACTAGAGTAGGTTTCCACGAATTTTCTATTATTTACGAGGGCTATTCAATAAAGAATGATCACACTTTATTTTGACAAGTTACCTTTACTCGTCCTCATAATTTGGTTGGTCCTTCTCAAAATAGTCTCCGCTGAATGCGATGCACTTGTCCCAGCGCTTCTGCCAGTCTTCAAAGACATGCTGGAAACCATTTTTGAGACATCCTTCAAAATCGCCTCTGCAGCTATCATCACTGCTTCTGATGATGGATGATGCCTCCCACAAAGGCGTTTCTTCAAGTAAAGAATAGAAAAATGTCACATGTGGCTAAATCCGGACTATAGGGAGGATGAGGGATGCACTTCACGTTGATTTTTGCAAGATATTCGGCAATAACATTGGCATTACGCGGCCGCACATCCAGCCTGCTTCACGGAAATGTGACCTTTTACGCCTGATATGGACTTGCAATGTTTCCAGGACAACCCTGCAGTGTTGTCCAGTTACTAATGTGTGTGCAGGTACAACATGCTGATGAACCATTCCACGAATATCAAGGAATGAGATGACGATGACTTTCCCAGCGGAAGCAATCAATTTTGCTTTTTGGGGGGTTGGTGATGAAGGAGATTTCCACACTGAGCTTTGCAGATTGCCCTCAGGATCAAAATGATGTAGTCAAGTTTCATCAGCAGTGATTAAATTTGAAGGAAACTCCGGATCTTCCACTAACATCAAATTTAACTGCATGTTACCTCCATTGCAGCGGTAGGCGATACTGAACATGTCTGAACTTGTCTGGTTCTCACAGGCGGGAACCAGGAGTACCAACAATGAAACTACTACGGCGTGTTTGTTTTATATTAAGATAACGGAATATAATAATATTGAATTTTAGTGCGAAAATTTATGACCGTAAAAAATTATGATCATTGTTTTTTGAACAGCCCTCGTACATAGCTACGTTATGTTTATTTACATTAAGATGTAGAGTATATTAATAGCTGATAATTTTACTGTATTATAAATAGCAGGATAACATTTCTTAGTTTATTTGCTTATTTCCACAGGACTACTGCACATTCTGAGACTATTTACACCCTGCCTAGTTATACGAGGTGTGATTATCAAATGTTATTGTAATATGGGTTATTTTACAAACTTTTTGACACACTAGAACTGCTCTTACCAGGTACTGTTAGCACTTATGTTGTCATTTAACATAAGTTTAATTAAAATTTCCGCAACAGTTAGATTTTTGTCATTCCTTAGCATCACTAATTTAGAAGCATGAAATATCGACGTCACTTGTGGTTCGGATGCTTCCTATGCAGTATTGAAAAAAATACGATCAGCTTGGACAAATTTGCAGCGGAAGTGTGATTTATTATTCTATTACTAATTTGGTGGGCGTTACTGCTTTAATAACAATTCAGCGCTTATGAATGTGTAATTCACATGTTGTGTAAGACAATATTGATATGAGAGCATTTTCAAATTTGTGAATTTGAAATGGGTCAAAGGATTGTTTACATTTGCAGTAGAGGAGCGGAAATGCCAAACCGAACGTGGGCCTGTAAGAGGAAAGCTGATCCCACGTTAACCGGCAGTCTGTACATCCTATCCAATTCAGGCTAATTCTACTTGTGCCTGTTACCGGAAGCAAGGTTTGTTGGTCCAGTCCTCCTATTTCTACCGTACTACGCGGAGGTTGAATTTTTCATTACATTAGGACTTACAAAGGATAGAAGTGGATTATTCGTCAGCTTTAATTGGGAAATCAGTTGGTTTCTCTTACATGACAAGTAGCATCAACCCCATCTAAAGCAGTAGGGGAAAGCGTCACATCTCTGAATGGGGATGAGCACATTCAGCATCTCGTCACCTCCAGCCGCAAAGTAGGCTTTAATAAACCAGCATTAGCTACCTATTGCAGCTCCTCAAATGCATCATTATGGTGAGTGGGCATCGGTTCTATACCCGAAATTTAGAATCCTCACCCTCACTTCCATTTACACTGCAGAGCTCCATTCAATACATAGACCTATTTTATATGTTCGCCGCAGACGGTTGGGTGATAGCCTAATCCTTAGTGATTCCCTCAGCGCATTCCGGAGCCTTCGTGAGCTGTAAGCTGTAAAACTACCATCCCCTTGTACAGCGGATCCAGGACGCCCTCCACGTTTTACACGCCTCTGGGGTTAGCGTGGTGTGTGCATCGGTTCCTGGTCACATGGGCCTGCAAGGGAATGAAATGGCAGATTCGGCGGCTAAGGTGGCTGTCACAGCAACTGGTGTTACCCTCCCTTTGGTCACCTCGGAAGACTTTGGGCTTATTGTCCGCAAAGCGGCGCTCTCGTGCTGGCGCGAGGACAGGAAATCATTTTAGCTCGGTTGATCATTGGGCACTGCTATTTTACTCACAACTTTTTATTGAAACGGACCCCGGCTCCAGTTTTCCCGCTGTGCGCTGCCGAACTGTCGGTACGACACGTCCTTTTAGATTGTTTCAGCCTAGAACATCTCCGCAGGTTTCTCCAGCTGCCGGCCAGCTTGGCAGAGATACTCGCGGATGACGACACATCAGTAGGCAAAGTTTTAGCATTCATTTCAGATGTCAGTTTTCGAATTTAGGCCCTCACAACTGGGTATTTTACCATTTTATGGTTTTAAATCTTCTTATTAGTCTTTGCCACTCTGTCGTACGTTCGTTTTATCTCTATTTTATTTAATAGACTTATCTTTTGGCGTGTTAGACTTTTAATCACTTTTATCACAGTTGGCTTTTTAAGGACGCTGATGACCTAGAAGTTGAGTCCCCTTAAATCCGATCATGATCATCATCATCATCAGCAGCATCATCATCATCACCACCCTCACAGAGGGTTCGAACCTGGACGCCTTAGTTGCCGGGAAGCAGAGTTAATGCTCCAGCCCACTATGCCACGGCAGAGGACCAATGAAAACCAATAATGTCAAGAAATTATTTTCCGTCATTCCCAACATTACAGTGGCTCCTCTCTGCAAAAGTTAACCTTTACGCTGCGTTCTCCATGTGTATACCACGGAGGAAGCAGGGGGTTGTATACAGTTTCCCTCGAGAGTAACATCACATTCACATTATAGCTCCTGAATGAAATTATGGAGATTCTCCCTTCTCAAATCCTTCAATTTATTCTAATCTCTATTTAGATCAGCATATGTTTTCTTTTCGTTTTTGCGCCATTTATTTTACAAACGACTTAACTTGCTTCGTTGATCCTACACTCTCAACAGCATCTGAGAAGATAAACTTATTTTGAATTTACATACAGCGGTTTAGCCGATGTCACTGGAAATGTTATTCCATTGTCAAGCGGAGGTCGTTTAACAATGGAAATCGCACTTATTTATTATTAGATCACCTATATCGGGTAGTTTTATTGCTGTTTACTAGAGAAAAATAACGTTTGCATGTAAATTTTCTTTTGGGGGAGGGATTGCACGTATAATCCACACACGAATAATTGTAAGTGTACCATTTGTGCGTATGTAAATATTAGTAGAATTAACATTTTTAGGCAGGAGTTTCCTACCAGGAAAGGAATTAAAACTAATGAAAAGTCCGAATAAATGAGTTTAACTGCGACAATCCAACAATAACCTAGAATTCGCTCCTAAGCTATAAGCTTACGAATTACAGACCCAAATAAGGACCTTGTTGCTGCAGATCTGATCTCGAGTTCCGATTTCATCAAGCAGGAATATACAGTCTGTTTTAAGTATACCTCTAGGTATATATAATGCCTAATATTAATTCTCATTTTAAAGGTGTTAGACAGATAAATAGAAACAAAAAGAATCTCAGCAGAAAACTACATTAGGCAGGCAAGTAAGGTGTTGGAGGATAAATATATTAGATTATCATATCAACTTTTTCCAGTGTAGTGTCACGACAACAGGTATAAATGTTTCGGCACAAATAAGAAAACAGTCGGCGGATAAAGCTTCATGGTAATAATGAGCCTTGCTAAGCAGTTAATGATAGCGCGGCTATTGTAAACAAGCGCCGGCAAGCAGAGGTAACTGAGGTAAAGGACTTGCTGGCATAGATTAAGTTACGCTTCTGGAATATGATAGAATATTTGGTTTCTTTGTTCGTACGGAAATTTCTGGACTGATGGAGACATTTCCGGGTCTGGTATATTTAAGAACAATCTAGAATTACCAATTAAGTATTTAAGGAGGTGACGGCTCGCAAAGTTAGTTGTTTACAGAGTGAGTAAGCAGAGTTGTACTTGTGTAACAAGAGTGTTGTTAGTAAGGAGAGCTAATGTAATCAGCTGTCACTGTTTGTTTTTGTCATCAACCTTGGAAGATTGTGTTGAATTAGTGAATTAATGTTGTTACCTGAGAATTGAACACTGTATCTCTACGGAAATAAAGGACATTAAGAATTTCGACAAATTGGACTTTTAATTCTACAAACCCACAAAATCACAGTATAAACGATTCAGAGGTAATTAATAATTATACCTATTTCGCAGCGTATTAAATTTTCCTCTCAAAGAAGAATCTAAGCGATTGCTGAGCATCCAGGATATTGGATAGCATAATTTTGTATAACGTGTCAAAGTTATTTTTAATAGTTAGTTTGGAATGTAAAAATATTAAAAGGATGTATATGGTTGTACTAGCTAAGTCAGTTAAATCTTGATTGCAATATGTGCTGGAAAGTTTAGCACTTGTTTGTGAGACCATCTACCCTAAAGATGAACACCCCAGGTGAGCAAAAATATCAAATATCGCATTAGAGCAGATAAGCAGCACTCCCAGGTACATTATAACACCTTCAATTGTGAAGCTAAAGTAGAGAAACTTCGGCTGTTTAGAATGTAAACACAACTTAATTAACATCTCTGCTTGTAGGCGATTTACATCAGTGCAATACACCAGCTTAGTTCACTTAAATGTGTTAAAATTTATACTGAGAAGGGAACTATCATTGTACTCACGTCACTACACAGCTGAAATATTGATGGTATAATCTTAGTTAATGAATGGAAATTAATCATTTCGTCACCCTAGCCCTACGTAGGCTAAGAGTGTTGATATGATAGTCAACATGAAAAATTCACTGCCATGGCAGGGATTTGGTACATGGGATTGTGGTCCCACGTACGGGACGTTATTTGCTTTCTGTGCACAGACTGCATGCTCGTACAGACGCGAGCAAATGTATTCCGATACGTGCAAGACTGATCTACGGGAGGGACGCAGGTTTCTTATCATTTAGCTGCGCCAGGACGCTTCAGTTTCCTTATACTTTACCAGCGGGTTCGGCGCACAGATATTTAAGCCTCAAATGAAAATAAACACAATTTTGCCACATGAAACGTAGGTGGTTTTATACAACTCTCCATTATCAACTTAGGCATTTATCGATCCTTTGCTTATTTACGACATGTTCTCACCCTTCCTCCTCTGGCACAACATACTTTAACCATCTTAAGCTCTCTTTGTTCTTTTTAAATACATTTCCAATACTCAACGTCTACATTTTATAGGTTTGCGATATTTAGGTAATATAATATGAAAATGCGTGGTATTTAAAATTAAGTGTATCTTATTCCGAAACTAAATACAGTATTTCCTTTGTTACAGTTCTCAAGAACAGAATATATGGGCATGTTACTACAATTAATATTGCCACCCAGTCACCAAAAGAATTGACACAAAATGACTCAACGACCAACGAAATAAATAAAGTAATTATTTTGTTTGATATTGACAGTTAATATACAAAATCACATTAGCGTCACCGGCATGTCGGAGGTTTCACGAAGGAGTTCTTTAAATGTCAGTAAAACTGGTATGCAGCATTTCACTTTTAGCCTCACGAAGAAACCATCGAACTAGACCAAGTCTAAACTCGCAATCTTGGAACAGAATGCCAAGACCCAGGACATCCTGGTCAGATTTCGGTATCATCACCATTATTATTATTGTTGTTGTAGCTGTTGTTGTTGATAGGCAGAATAATTCATTGTCTCGTGCCTCCAGTGGTCGGTGGAGGGTAACGTCAGTGTTGATCAGCAGGTAAACTTGACCTTTCCCTTCATAGGCTTAACTAAACGATCATAGAATGTTGTTCCCCTTGCCTCTCCAACCCCCTCGTTTATCGGAAAACTTTTGAACGCGTAGGTACAATGGAGGTCACAGTGCTCAAGGACTTGTCTAATACTTCCACCCACACAATGCTAATCTAACTACCCGGAACAAGATATCCTCTCCTTTCTAGAGGACAGCTGCTGTATCCTCCAACAGTTGCTTCTTTACATTCTTTAACCCTATTTCTTCTTGCTTCTTTGTTGGGGTAGAGGAAGGATATTTGGCTCCCTCTGTGTTAGATATTTGCGTACTTCAGACCTTCTATACAACACCAGACAGCAAACTCTGTAGGAATAGATTGTGGCATTAAGAGGCCTTTTAACTCCCAATGAATACAGTTGGGTTCCACACTTGTCGTTTGCAGTCAAATTTAGTCTAAGTGCCACAGGAGCTTGAGCATTACGTCTTATTTCCTTCTATTTTATGTTATCTAATATATGTTAATACTTACATATAATGCCTGCTAAAACATGTGCACCAAAAGTCTTTTGCGACCTAGAATGCTCAAACCTGAAACCTGGAAGGTGCTACTTACGCCCACTTGCAAGTAGCTGCTTAACATCCCTAGAAGACTCGGGATCGAGTGTGGGGGACGGCAGTCCTTCCATACGTCATGTGTAGACCACTGCCCATCAAGGGTAAACAATTCCTCCCATTCTTGCTGATATTATGCCTATATGGTCCTACCTAATCGGGACACATTATCGGGTACTTCCAGCTGCAATCCGCACTTGATTTTTGGCACACAAGCTCCACGTAGAGCAGAGATGATGCATCATACCCTCAAAAGCGTAGTGTGTGAGCATAGTAATAGTTCCCTTGTCAGTGTTGGTTGGGTAATCTGACAGTTAGTTCCCTTTAATTTTAGAATAATAAAGAGGGAAGATATCAAAACAAATAAGTTTTGAATGTTAAATTAACCATTAACAATAACTTCAAATTCTGAAACATTTTAAAGGAGCATAACAGAGCCTTCAACAATGATTCTTGTCCATTTCATTATCAGAATGTTCTCAATCAAAGTTATGCAAGACAGTCTCCCGCATTGCGGTGACAGGTGTCATCTCTTGTATGAGTTTAAGCAGCTGGTTCATGCTTTATGGATGTCTAGTAAAGACTTAGGGCTTCAGATAGCCATAAAGAGGAATATTAAGTGAAATCAAATTTCCACCCCTTCGAGGGTTCCAAGGATGGCTGTTAATTACGTGTATTATTCCGTACAAAATCAGGTTAAAGATAATTTCCACATCATAAGATAGTAGTTTGCATCTTTTGCAAAACAGCACCCGTTAGTTACTCTCGTCGTCTCTCATACTCAATGCGCCCTAGGTTTTCGGTTTGCTGTAAGCAATTAATGTGCCAATCGTAAACAAAGAAAAGTGTAATTAGTAGACTGCTTATAGTAGAAGGTTATAAGTTGCATATTGGACTCTTTTACGTCTCAACTTATATAAAAGAATATCTAACTCCACCTTCACTCTCTTCAGATTCATTCAGGACATCCGTTGAAACGGAGTTTATTTTTCTGCAGAACCAATTGTTTTATTGTACCAATTGTACCATTTTATATGCTGTACCAATGCCATTGATTGTTATATTGACACTCCTTCAGTTCTTTTATTTACGTCCACCAAGGTTATGTCATATCGGACCAAATCTCCATCACTGGGTAACCATATTCTGAAATTGGCTTAAGTAAGAAAGACTGTAAAAGCACTTTACATAGACAAACAGCTACAATATAGGAATCTAAATGCGGATTTAATGTAAACGATACTTCAATCCTTCCGTCAACATCCATAATTTTCGTGGGGATTGAAGTTATTGCGTGGTAAACAGGGAGCACCATAAATATTACCGCCATTATACAACTTCATTAATTGTGGTACTACCTAAATTCTTCAAAACGAACTACTCAGGTTTACAGCTTTTGAGGAGCTAAAACTCGCATGAAAATACTGATACAACTTAGAGCAAGAATGAACTACACAGAACAGTTTTAAAATAAACAGTAGTGTTTGGCTTCCATAAACAAATCTCCTTCCTCTTTAGCTACACTTTTATTATGGCTATCTATTTATCATGCAAATAAAAACACTTCAATGCAATGTGCTTATCGCTAGCAGGTTTGGTAATACTCTCAGGGATATTTATCCTTGGAAAGTATTAATTAAACTTCAATGTTAAACATGTTAAGATCTAATCCTAATGCTGATGATTTAGAACAGAAACTGTACATCGTTTCATGGGTATAGCACCATGCAAATCTTAGTCCGACATATTGTTGCGTATAGGGTCTGAACAAGATTTGAAAAATACTTTAATTATTGGAGGTTCACATTTTATTTCTTGGTAAGCTGCAGGCTTTAGCAGGAATGAACAGGTAGGGACAGGTTGGACGACTCAGTGATCAGTGTAAGCAGTGGTATTGTCCTACCAGCTCATATGTGTTCTGTTAAATCGGCAGAAAAATTAAGAACAGTCATTCTTGGGTTGGACAAGATTGCACCATAGGATGTAAACTCTCTGTGAGGAGCCGCTGAGTCGTATGATAGCAGACATTTTGAAAATCAGTTCTATTTAAACTGTTACAGCCAAGAGGTAGAGTTAGTCAGTCATCAGTTAGTCATAGAGTTAGTTGGTTAGTTGGAAGGTTGGATGCTGCTGCTCTAGTCTTATCATAGAACTCGTTAATATTTCTACAAAACTTAGCTCATCAAAATGAACCAGCCACCTCTTGTTCAGAACTCTACGCTACTCTACACAAAAGAAAATATTTACATATCACGTATTAATTGATTCAATGTCTGTCTTCATTGCACCCTTTATTCCTTCTATATAAAGGACAGCTTTGTTTGGTTGGATTTCCCAAACTTTAAAATATATTTGTCAATGTTATGGAGAACCCATCAATTTAAATTAACCCTAACCATGTCTCTAAACTTTGACTTGTTTATCTCTACCACATGCTCCCTTATCCTTTCAGTAGTTACACCCCCAGTTGTCGATTAGGTTTGTAAGTCCTTCAGCCCCCTTACAATCCTGGTTTGCAACAATATGGGAACCTATCGTTTTTCCTTCCGCATTATGGGCGGTGTAGTATATCAGATACATTTATTAAATCAAAGCATTACTGCATTGGTTGCCGACCACACATGCATATTAAAATATAAGTTAGAAATGAACAAATGGAAATAAAAAAGTAAAAACAAAAGAATGACACTGATTCAAAGGAGATCAGAAGCAACTTACCCACGCAACTTATCCTACTCTGCTCATCTAATGGATTCCAACATGGTAGTTTTCTTTTGGCTTTATCTACGGTTATTTTTAGCCTATTTAATTGATCTCTGAGCGTTCCATTCTATACGTTCCATCAAAATACGCATTCTTCATTAGTACCACAGTGTGAGAAGATCCTCTTTACAGTATCCTGATTATTTTCTGTAACCTCCACCCTCAAAGTCTAAACCACGCCATTTCCGACCTTTTCTACCTTTCAAAGTTGAAGAACCTTTCCATCTATCAGCAGACTAAGAGTTCTCTTCAACAACCACAACAGTTCTCTTTACAACAGAGTCGTTTTAACTTGAAACGCGTCTTCTAATGTAACGTGTCTTCATAAGTTTCAGCCTGCCGCCATACCTTATAGCTTGACGTGCCTTGTGAAATACACACAACTGATTTTTAAAATGCTATCACAGTTTTATTTACGTGAGCTGCTTGAGGCACATACTGAAGTTCATGACTTGGGAAAATTTCGACCCATCTACCTCAAAAGAACGACTGAGAGAAAACGTTGAGAATGAACTACATTACCACAAAATGCTATTACTTACCTGCAGGTTGAGAAAAGGTTAGCTTTGATCTGTTCTCTACTATATATAGACTGTTACAGGTATAAGTGTAGATAACTTGATAATTGATACCCACCTTATTGTGTACCCACTTCATTGTATTATAAGCTTTTTTACTTGGTCTAAGAGCTTTTCCAGAATAAAACCTTTTAACTATGCCGTGAAATCAATTTTGGAAAAGGTTTCAAAGTGTTTTACATTGAAGCATGCCCAAAGTACTAACTTCAAACTGACTCATTAATGTTGGCTTTTGTAATTTACGTCCTCCAACGTTAAGTCATATCGGACGATGAATGGAATGGATGAAATGATGCTCAAATGAGTCCGCGGTCCATAGAGCTTGGAGTTGCCCGACATTCGTCTTACAGGATAAGGGAAAAACCCGGTAAAAGCTTATCCAGGTAACTCACCCTCACCGAGATTCGAACTCGGGGCCTCTTGAGCGTAAGGCAACATGCTACCACCACGCTACCAAGGCGGGTGACTCACTAATGGTAAGATGTAATTATTATAATTATAATTATTACATAATCATACATTGTTTTCTCACACTATGAACCCATCGTAGCTAAAGTTCAGCTAAAATATGGTCACTAAAACTACTAGGGCCCATACTTTGAAAAAAAAAAATGCACATATTTCACATGGTACAAGATTTGAAACGTCTCGGTTTTTAAAGTACTTTTTATTTCCATAGTTTTTCATAGATTTTATTTCCCTTTAATATCTGAAGTAACATGGCTTTCTAAATATTACTGATTACAATTTTATAGAAGTGCATTAAAACTACCAACTAGAAGGACTGAGAGAAGAATAATTGTCGAAGCTCCAGGAACTTCTTTTTCAAAAAAAAAATACAGGCTTCTAGCATATCTTTGTTTGCTGCTGGAAAAATCCACCGTACTATGCTCTGTAGCAACTATATAATACTTTGAAGGAATATCAACGGAGAATCTGTAACATATTAAGCTAACACATATAAAGGACTACAAATACGCTCAGAATGTATTAAGTTATAAGATTTTTGATCATGTAAAGCAATACTGACGGAGATAACAAAGCGTGCAACAGAAAATATTGTTCAGTTGACTCTAGAAGACTCCAAGTTAAGTTCAACTAGAGGAAAGGTGACTAATTTGTTTATCTCATTGAAGGGGTTTCATGATTGAATGTACTTCTATTAGTGTTTGGTTGTTGATATGTAAAACGTCGAAAGGGCTGCCTTTTAAAATAATTATGTAGACCAGCCATACATATTTCGAGAGACATATTTCTACATTAAAATGGATACGTATACCATAATTTAGGTTATTTTTCATATCGCCATATCTTGGCAAAATAAATAAGCATTATCTAGTAAAAGCAATGTATTAAATTAGTACAATTGCACATCATTTATACAAATATATTCAGAACTTGCAAAGAGATATTTAACGAAATCATCAATACATTTTCGTGTATTTATGTTTTTAACTTATAGGTTGAAGAACTGTTTGGACGGTAAGGGTTAGGGAAGGTCGCAACATAATATCCTGTCTGTGACTCCTACTCGCTAGGTGATAAAATTTGAGGTCATTACTTTTATTGTCATGCAATATTAAAATGCAGGTTATGTTACTGTCGATGTATGTAGGTTAATAAGTATATATTTCCATTCAACTGAAGGGTGAGCGAAACTGAATTAGAAATGGAGTTGATTGAAGCTCTACATATGAACATACCCTCTGGGGCATTGAAAAGTAACAGACTGAAACATAAAGCGGAAAATATTGTGGGTTATTTCCATACGTACACTCATCAGGCATCCATAAAAATAAAGGACTACTTTGCAGCGTGGATAAAAAAAAGAAAACAGGTGAGTGTGTAGTTAGACTGAAGACACGAATTTAATCCGCATAAAACAGAATTTGGTTACAATTGGTAGTGGTAGTGATAGTCCTGTTAGTAATACAATAAGTAATACTTAAATGATTTTAGTAACCTTAAATATTTAATATAATCCATTTTATAATTGCATAATATTTATATATCTTTCGGTTCGCTGAGTGTAGAGTAAACGGCGTTTCCCCTGTCCCCAGACCATGCCGGATTTCCCCACTATAATGTATTTCAAATGTGAAAGTATTTGTCCTTGAGCGCTACTAGGTGAGCAACCAATCGGAGTCCTGCGGTGTTGTCGTATTTCATTCCTGCTATGTGGTGTGTGAGGAGCTCAAACCTAATCAATATGTATGAGCTACTATTCGCGCTAAGACAAAAATTCTTATTTTGCCGAAGCTGATCCATGTGGAGGGTAGAGGGTAATGTATCTAACATAGCCGTGAAAACCCCACATTTTTAGCTGATGTAGTTTTTCTTATACAAATAAATAAACCACTTTTACCTGTACTATAGCAATAAATCGCGACGTAAGCACTGTATAGATATCATTGTAAGTTGGCATGTATGCGTGTACGTATATCTGTAATTGCTCAAAACTTAAACGTAAATGTTTGACATGAAGTGATAAAAGAATTACTTTGAATAAGCCAATTCGAGCGAGAGGAAACAATAAATATCTTACTGCCCTGGCAGAACGTGTCAGGTCAGATTATCTCTTCGTTTATAAATGTTTCGTAATCTCTATTTACTGTAGAAAGTTCAAAGTGGTTGGTGTATATGTACATATACTATTTATTACTCAGAACTGAAATTTAAACTACTGACATAGCGTATAAAAGAATTACTGTGCATAACTCAAGGTGTTAAATTCGAGAAAGAGCAAACACTTCATTTCCTCTTAGCTTGTGGAATGCTGTATGTTTATATTTATGAATGAATGCTGGATAAGAAGTGCTTATTTACTCAGGAGAGTTCAGATCAATATAATGCAGTTGTTCTTTACAGAACAGTGGATTAAGAGTTAAATAGTTAAATAGTTCTTGCGGTGAATTTAGTGGCGAGTCAAAAAGACAGGTATTGTGAAGTGAAACTCGAAGCATTATTTTTAAGGTGTACAGGTTCTTCAATTTTTGTTCGGAAACAGAAACTAAAAATGAGTTATTGCATTGACTACTTCCGTTTAAGTGACATTGCCAGCAATATGGATGGGTCACTGGCAGTTGAATTGGATTAGAAAAACAGGCAATTCATAAACTATAAGTATAGTTATAGTATTTTTAAAATATACATAATTTGCGAAAGTGCTTTCTCCAAATTTGATTTTGGCAACTGCATAATTGTAAATTTTCTTACCCTTACGTATGAGCCAAGCAAACGTTCATGTTGTATGAGTTTGCGAGAGGGAGGGAAATATAAAAGGAGTGGGGTAACAAGCTAGCAACGCTGAGCGTGATACGGCATCTGATTAGCTGGGCTCCAGAACCCTTCCCATTTAAAACACATAATAGCAGCTGCGTAGTGTGCGGAGCTAGCGATTTAAACTCCACTCGACAGTAAGGTACCAGCCACCAACATCAACAGGCACTTGACTTTAGAGCCACGCATTGTTATTTGCGAAAGTTATTATAAAAGGGTCTCCACCAAGCTGTGCTCACGCAGAGTTTATTCAGACGTTCCCCTGTGAAGTTCCTCGTACCAAAATTTTACAATTCACGAGATTGTGAAGAAATAGGAAACCACTAGTTTTGTGGCAAACAAAAACAGAACGCATAAGTGTACAGTGTTAACAGAGGAAGGTTAGGTAATAGGAGAGAATGTTTTGAACGTTAAACAACCAAATCCATCCAAAAATTAATCTCACAGGTGGCAATTTCAGAGTTCTCTGTAAATAGAACAACTACATTATTAATACTAAGATCGTGTAAGTTTACGGGTAGCCATGCTTTAAAGTAAGATGGCCCGGTATCATGAATGCATTTTTTGGAGTTTTTATTATTGATTGTTTAATTGATCCACAGCTTCTATGCTTTTCCGATGAGGCGTGGTTCCACCTAAGTGGCCAGAAAAGTCGATACTGGACCTCTGAAAATCTACATCGCATTCAAGAAATCCCTCATTATGATCGGAAAGTTGGAGATTGGCGTGATATTAGTGCTGTATCAATAATCGGTCCAATACTCCACGAGCAGGCTGTAAATGAAGAAACGTAGTTTGTCTAGTGAACGCGAGTGCAGTTAGCCCCTCAAAGGAAACCACCCTCCCGCCCACTAATGACCGTCATAAATCTATCTCCACACTTGAGAAATGGAACACTGTCGTTGAGGACGAATAGCAACCCTGATTTTCTAGAAGTGCAAGTCGCATTGCTACTCCACGTGGAGTCTTAGTTGCCAAAGTTCCAACTTCCAGTTGATCTGTTTCATTACGTGCAGAAATTCGTTGTGTGTCACGATATGGAGACCGTGGGAGGTAAATGCAGTGGTAAATACAGTAGATGAGTTTCAGTCAAGTGAAAATAATCAAAGTGATGACAATAGTGTGAAAAACTGGGCCAAGTTATATTACCGGAAAAGCCTCAAAGAACAAAGTTATAACGGGAACTGATTCTAAGCAAATTCAAGCGCTTGTTTTGAAAACATATAAATATGTGCCGACAAATAATCTTGGTAATGAGTCGTGCACTGAACCTGATGATAAATTCTGGGTATTCACAGAAATACAGTAAGAAATGTTGTGACGAAGGGAATAACAAAAACGCTGATCAAGGGTGAAAACAAAAGGAAACGTTTCTCTAAAGTAGATAATTTCACGTGCGATTTAATTTGTCGTCAAGTTTATAGATTCTATTCAAAAGGGAGAGCGCCCACCTTAGACGAATTGGTTGCACATTTTCAAGAAATTTGTGATTTTCCTAATGGGCACTGCACCTTGCGCGGTCTCCTAAAGGAGCTGGGTTTCAAATGCCGCACTTGGAATATGTTAGGGGTTATTATGGAATCCAGTAGAATTGTAGCATAGCGATATATATATAATATGGTCAAAACTAAGGATTTTTTGCATTAATGGACAAAACATAATTTATTTAGACGAAACCTCGTACGATACCCATGACGTATCCAGAAAGGTGGCAACTTTCGAGAAAGGACTGGGAGAAGGAGGGTCTGTGTTGTAAAACGATTATGAGCGTTCGTCTAAGGCAGCGGCCGACGTCCACATGAGTTAACTAAACATACTCTACTAAAATGACAAACTGGCCACATTTTATCATAAACTGAGAGAAGATAAATCACATGTGTAGCTTTAACAAAGGTCTGCTCAGGTCCATAAGGCGGAGAAGTACATGAATAAAATGATGGAAGTGTATGAAGGTAGTGATAGTTGCTGAAATGTGGCCTTTTCGCTCACCCGAACTAACTGTAGGTGATTTTTACTTGTGAGATAGGCTAAGAGACAAAGTTTAGGAGACAGATCGTCATACAGAGGAAGAAATGAAACAAAATGTTAGAAACGAAATCGGAAACATTACAGTGGCCCAACTTGATCGTGTGAACCTGAATGTATTTTCCCGTTTTAATGCTTGTTTAGTTAAGGCTGGATGATATTTGCGTAATCTCATATAAGGTAAGAGTATTTTATACATGCTTTGCCCGTATAGTTTATGTAGAAATAAACCTAGTGTGGCACACCCAATCGTGCACAGGCGAAATGTTGTGAGCCTGTTAAGTTTTAAAAGAATAACCCTGTAATTCTTTAGCGCTTTGTCTTCTTAAAGCTCGCATGAGCCACAGAGAATACAGGTTTAATTAATGCTACACCTGAGAGTTAATTATGAAGTAATAAGAACATATTTCGCAACTTTCCCGAACAAATAGCAGCTATGTATTGTTTTATTTACTACGACTTTTCTAGGAAATACTTTCAGATTGGGCAGTTGGATTTATTTGGAATTAAACACAATATTTACCAATTTATTTATCTTACTCCCACATTGATATGGCAGTGATGGCCAATCATTCAACAGGCACCGTGAAGTGATCACCACAGGGCAGCACTAAAGTGGAATGTGCTTTTCGTGATTTACAAATCACTACTAACTGTAGTTGAGCTGAAAAATTTCACCCATATTTACACTGTGGTCGGGAATGAGAGCACCACATTCCACCCACTACTTAAGTGCGCATAATGTCGATGTCTTAAAGTATATACAATTTTGGTTTTGAGATAAAGGTAGTGGAACGTTCTACACTACACGAGTGGATTTTCGTAAGAGTTGCCTTCTATCACTCTTAGAATATCTGACACAAATATGAAATTAAGACTTTTAAACACTTTCCTTAGTTATTATTTTCTCGTGACAGACACGGAAATTGAGAATGCATGTACTAGTTATTTTTTAAATAGTATTATTGTTCTTTTTATGCCTGATCACATCAAATGAGAATTGGCTTAGAAATCTTAGGTTTATCTCGTATTCCCGGTATCTTGGAAAAAGGAACACTCACGGTGAATGTGAAAGAAGCAATCAAATACAGTATAAATATGAGTAGTTGGCATGTTTAATATTTAAAATTACTCACTCAGACTGGCCAGGAGTTCAGCATTTCTTCCAAAAGCGCTTTTGGAAGAAATAGTTAACACCCACCCCGTCTGAGTGAGTAATCCTAAAAATTAAGCATACCATCTACTCGTATTTATATAAAACATAACTCACTTTTAACAACTATACAAGTCTTCTTTAAAATCAAACGCAAATTAACTCTAATTAAGAAGCCAGGGAAATAAAAGCACAAAATTGCAGCATTACAACTGGTATTTCAGAAATGGTGTCCACACATTTTGAGACACCTAGAAGGCTCACTGCGATACTGTGGGTTGAGAAGTCTTAATGTCTATCCAAATATCTCGCTATGGTAGCTAAAGCGGCACCACCATCTGTAGCGGAATTTTAGCCCCGGCCGTGCATTATATATGACATTGCAGTTGGAAATGTATCATGGACATATATAGAAACGAACCCGATGGGCAGTTACTTAGCTCAGAAAAATTCTCAGAAATTCATTCCACTTGATTGAGTGGGATCATTTCAGAGAAATGTTTCAGACTTTTGGAAGAACAAGAGAGGTATACTACAGGTATACACTGAACAAGAATTGTGCATGATGTGGATGCAAACACATCGGATAGCATAAGATGCTTTGCAGTAAAGGTAGACTTAGCCACAGTACTGTCAAGTGAATTTTGTCAATATCTTTGTAGTATATTCAGCAGCTGCAAGGTTAAAATGTCGACTTTGACTGAAAAAAAAAACCTTGCCATAGCATCTTGTTCCATAGCTCTTCTATGCCTCAATGCATAGCCTATGTCAGGGGAAGACAGGAACTGGCGGTGTGACGATAGCACAACCACCAAATATGCCCCTGAACGAAATGCAGTTTACTGTGTGACGTCACCGCGGTGATTTCTGCTGCCCAAAAGGAATGAAATAGTTAGATGTAATTTGTCCGATGTGTAGGACAGACAGGAAGCGTATCGGGTATTCGTAATAGTGTCACCCGAACGTCGGAACTCCCTATAGAACCGTCCGGCAGTAGGGCCAGACGGGAGGCATTCGGCAACGCCTACCCATTTTCCTATAGCGGTAACGAAGGGATGGTTGGAAAAACATCACTGGCCGTCTGTTTCCCCTCCCCCTGCTGTCAGGATCCTTCGCGGTGATTCACTGAAACGCGAGACTTCGAGAAACACCGATATTTCTTTTAAAAAAAAGGGCTGCAGTTGGCGAGTCAGGCAGTTCTTGCCGAGCAGCTGTGAGGAGCGCCGAGAGAGTTAACGGACCGGAAGACTGTGAACGTGCATCAGAGGAGTTATACGTAACTGTGAGCGTGCAGTGGACCTGTGACAGACGAACTGGTGAATTTTAATTGTGTGCATTACGTAGTTCTGTGTAATCGGCAAGTGTTCCGACTGTAATTTGCTGGAAAATAAAGCACATTTTTGAGTAGTGCAATTAGACTTTTAATTTCACGAACCCACAAAGTCACAACAAGTACAACTTACGTCTTGGGTGTTACAATATTAATACTGAGTACTGTAATTGCTCAGTTGTTCACAGTATATAAACAATCACATTTTGGCTCGGTGCTCTGACAAAATATATAAAACCTGAACTGGTAGTTTATCTGAAGGTCAGGCATGATATAAAATAGATAAAATAAAACATAACGTAGGTAATTTTCTCTGCAAAGTAGAGGAGACCACTTCAGAACAAATTTACTTGGACTTTTCCCAACATTTACTGTTTCGTTTTACTTTAACTAGTTTATTAATGTCAGGACCTAATGTCTGGGAAATTTGTAATCGAAGGCTGCATGTTAGATTGTGATCCGACTAGGTACTTCGGGGTTTGGATTTGGCTGATTTCATAACAGAAAAAAATTGTTCGCACATAATTGTCGAGCCAAACAAACACGATGTCTGTGCGGCATGTGAATACAACCTCGAAAATCTGGTTTGGGGAGCATTCTTGTAAAAATCAGCCAAGTTTTCTTGTGTGTATATTATTCCTTCAATAAGTCGTCATATTTTAAATTTAACAGATCCATTTGGTGCGTGGCAGCTATATTATCATCGAGTGCGCTACACCTCACTGAACACTCAGATTCCATACTCACAGGGCCATTTACATAGACAACATTACTACGCGGCTCTTGCCAGACGTCACACACACTGCAGGTCCCGTCGCGGCTGAAATGCGTCATAACTCTCGAAGCTGTCTTCCTCTGTCCTATGTACTGCTTCTCAGAGATGCACCGCATAATTTAACTGATAATGTGCCTCTGTACCGTCTCCCAACGAATGTGGACTTTATACGATGGTGCACCAAACATTTCAGTAGGTTAATAGTTAATTTCTTGAATTACACATTCCCATATAGATGGTTTGGTGGAGATGAATGCGACGGCTGTTCAATAAAGAAGCATCACAATTTTTTCCTGACAAGGTACCTTTACTCACCCTCATAATTTTGATGGTCCTTCTCAAAATAGTCTCCCCTGAATGCGATGCACTTATCCCAGCGTTTCTGCCAGTCTTTAAAGATATGCTGGAAACCATATTTGGGACATACTTCAAAATCGCCTCCGCAGCCTTCACCACTGTTTCTGGTGATGGATAATACCTCCCACGAAGACGTTTCTTCAAGTTAGGGAATAGAAAAAAATCACATGGGGCTAAATCCGGACTATAGGGACTATACGCACTTCACGTTGATTTTTGTAAGATATTCAGCAAAATCATTGGCATATGTAGCCGGGCATTATCTTGGTGCAGCATCCAGCCTACTTCACGGAAATGTGGTCTTTTGCGTCTGATATGGACTTTTAATGTTTTCAGGATATCCCTGTAGTATTGTCCAGTTACTGATGTGTATCCAGGTACAACAAGCTGATAAACCATTCCATGAATATCAAAGAATGAGATCACCATAACTTTCCTAGCAGAAGCAACCACTATAGCTATTTTAGGGGTTGGTGATGAAGAAGATTTGCACACTGAGGTTTGCTGTTTACTCTCAGGATCAAAATGATGAAACCAAGTTTCATCAGCAGTGATTAAGTTTGAAAGAAACTCCGGATCTTCCTCTAACATCAACTTTAACTGCATGCAGACCTGCATGCGAATGTCTTTCTGTTCGGGAATCAACAGTCTTGGACCCTGTCGCGCACAAACACGTCTCATGTCTAATGTTTCTGTCACCAACGTGTGAATGGCACACAATGAAATGTTCAGTATTTTAGAAAGTGATCTTAAGGTAATTCGTCGATCCTCTCTCACAATGGCAGCAGTAGTGTTGATGTCTTCTACCGTCAGAGCAGTAACTGGAGCACAGGGTCCACCTTCCTTTGAAATTGATTGTCTCCCCTCTTGAAACATTTTAAACCACCTTGGAGCTGTGCTGTAGGGTAGAATGGACTCTCCATAGGCCTCCAGTAACACTTTATAGGCCTCAACTTTAGATTTTGTGAGACGAAAACAGAATTTCAACGCCGCATATTGTTCTTCGCGTGTTACCTCCATTGCAGTGGTAGGCGATACTGAACATGTCTGAACTTGCCTGGTTCTCACAGGCGGGAAGCAGTAGTACCAACAATGAAACTACTACGGCGTGTTTGTTTCACATTAAGCTAACGAGTATAATAAGACTCAATTTTTGTGCAAAAAATTATGACCGTAATAAAATTATGATCAATCTTTATTGAACAGCCCTCTACATTGCATGCGTCCTTGATTGCCTGCTTTGAATATAATGGAGTTCCTCGTCTGCAGAAATAATTGAATTCTCTGGTTTATATGATTGCTGTACCCGAAATTGAAACGCTGAAGGTGCTTATCCACACCGGATTTTACCAAATACGAAGGACACTAGGAATTTGCTAGAATGCGCAATAGCATGTGTGCAGAAGATGCCACTTCTTGCAATACTTAGTAATGTATCATTTTTAGTGTGACATTTTTACTGTTTACATGTTGGTAGGGCGTCTCAAATAGTTGACAGCAATAAGCAATATTAGATCTAATTAGTGCATTAAAATGTCAAAACAGTTATTTATATTTCGGTGTCCATTGCTAGCTTTATATATATCATTCACTCTCAGGTGTAATATTATTCTGGGATGCTGAATATACCTTGTTAAACAAAATGTTGGAGGTTTTTCACTCTTTCGAGTGTATTTATCCTAGCTGATAGGTTATTAGTTTGGCACGTTTGTAGACGGAAATAGGTGCACTGATGCTGAAATGTTATCGATTTCCTTTTTTGCACATGATGTTGAGGAATAAAGTTGTAAAAAGAAAAGGAATCAGGCAGATCATCCGAAATAAATTGAACTCGGGAGATACGCAAGATGGTAAACTAAAAGTCAATACGTCTTCTCAAAGGGAACATTTTGATATTTAATTGAAATTCTGTTACGTATCTTATATCTGTGTTTGTTAATTTAAAGGCATTAGGTCGGAAACGACTGAAACAGAAATCACCAATTTTGTACTTCAACCTAAGGTAATGTAACATACACGTTGACATCTTTTTTCACATGAAATTTCCCTTGTACAGCATGCCATTATTTCAAAATTACAGATAATATCGCTTTAGTTGCAGTTTGCGAGAAAGTTAGCATATACATCGTATATTAACTTGCGCCTGGGCAAATTATTACTAAACAGCAATAACGTAAGATGACGCAAATTAATTCAGGTAATCTAAACAAAAATGCTAATAATAGTAATTGTCAAACAAAAGAAAAACATAGGATAATTATTAGCCATTACATCATCACCTAGCAGAGAGACATGGCTATTGGTCCCAAGTAACATGCAAGACTGGCATTCGGGAGACTTCGGATTAATTTCCATTGACAGCCCACTCTGAACCAGGGTTATCGTGGCTCTCTTAGGGCGATACGTGATGGTGTTCCTACTAGCAGCATAACTTCCCTCACTTTCCTTCAGTCCATTGGCTTTTCATATTTTAATTATGTATGCTTTCATGTTTTGCAGTGCGAAGCGATGTTACTTGTTTCCCTGTAGGCACTAGAGAGTTGCCTGATTGTATTCATTGCTACCTCAGAGCAGCTTCATTAGTATGTCGTATCCTCTAACCAGAGACTATTAGGGGCTTCAGTGAGTGTTGCGGTTCATCTCCCGTAGTTCCGCCACTTTGCCCCTTTATCCTAAGAGTGGTGGCTGCAATAAATTTGTCTGTCACAGTCCTCGACGTTTCCTCCTTGATTGACCCATATACTGAACTATAATAGTTGCTTAACAAAATGGAGTTACTACTGCCAGGAAACGTTAGGGCCGTAATGCTGGGGAAACCTGAGAAACAGTACCGGTAGGGACTCCTCCCAAATATCCTAAACCAAGCTCAAATAAAACTCAGAACATACTCAAAGAATACATAGGTATGCTATATCTCTTCTGTTCATTACAAAATTAACAATATGGTTTCCCGCAGTGATCTATTTGCATCAGCTTAATTACATTGCTCAATTAGAACTCTATGAATATAGGAAACGAGAATAAGGTAGTGGCCACGCCATAGCTGAGTGGCTAGACCGATTGGCTCTCAGCAAGGTGGCCCGGGTTCAGTCCCAGGCCACTGCAAAGTGAGATTTGTGGTGGACAACATGGCGCTAGGATGGGTTTGCTCCGGGTCCTCTGGTTTCCCCCATCACATTCCACCAATTGATCCGTCATCTTTCCTATCATTCATCTCGCCCTCATATATACTGTCACATGCGTGATTGGCGAGTGCTGGAGTTTATATTAATTTGAAAATAGTTTATTCAGGACTCTTTGCGATTTAGTAGATTTAGTACAGAAACTTTGTTAAAATTGCGTAAATAATAGAAAGATTGCGGTTTCCTATTTCCTATGGCAAATCCCGTGGAAATTACTATGTCATCAGCTTCCCCTGGTGTACGTGCAGAGTTGCACAGAGCAACATGGAGCTTTGCTCCTGCTCCCGTCATACGGGATGTTCTGGAATAATGCAAATGCGCTCTGCTGATTGGCTGCTTCAATTCGAAATTAGGGCGATGACAGGATATGTTTGGTATTGATGTCACCATGTTGCAAAGCGTTCCGGATATGTCGAAAACTATATAACTCGACGCGAGGGTCCACTCGGGGGTTCTCTTCTCTGCTTGGCACGTGATTCCGGCCGACATCTTCGGCATGGCGTCTTGGACTCTACCACTCGCTTACTCATTCTTGACACATCTCCCAAGGTAAGATCTACAAATTAATATTCAATTCATCATGATAATATTGTCACTATTGAGCTTACAACTCCCCTCCGTTTGTAAACCAAACATTGCTAATTGGGATCAGATACAAATTATTAATTATACCTATATTGTTATTGTTAAGCCAAGCGTTTGTTATATGCTGTCATCCTAAACTCCAACTTAGCTGTTCCCCCTAGTCACCACAACCATAGTTTGTGACAATATCATCCAATTCTTTCACCTTCACAACAGGCATAGGACCTGGTTTCCTATCGGACTGAGCACTATCTCCTCCGGCGAGACGGACTCCGGTTACCCAGCCGGCCTGGTGGGCCGAGTGAGGAACGCGGCTGGCGGAATGCCGGTTATGCAAGCATCCCTGGAGTTGTCCATACTCTGGGGGAGCAGACCCCGGTCTCCGGAACTGCCTCGTGACTGCTTCAGGGCCACGGTACGTGGATAACGATTGCCCTGGACCGTCGGGGAGATTCTATCTAGTAAAGTGTAGGGAGCCCGCCTTCTGCATTGTGGGGTCAGCCGTCCTGTGTCACCTTTCACATCATCCTCGCTCCCAGGGGTGCCCCACTTGGCGCATAGGTACAAAGGACCAGTCTGGTGGAGTTGCCGAACACCCTCCGAAAAGTCCAGTCGAATATTAGGCATACTATGTTTACACATTATAATACATTTTCTTTTAAAACAAAAATTCCGTCCGATACATTTTCTTTTTCTCGATCAAACACAAGGAAGTTTATGTAAGAATGATGGACGGTGATTAAGTAACTCAACCTTCAAGGAAGCAAACGGAGGTTTACTACAATGAACAACTGAAGGAAAAGCGTAGAAGCAAAGCCTAATACCTACAGCGAGAATCGTAATCATGGTTATGATACAACACGACATTTATCGAGGTCGATAGTCGTACATTGTAATTTTTAACGCCCAGCTCAAGACTTGAGTGTAGTGCAAAGTAAGACATGAAGCTTTCCTGGCGACGAATACGCTCACTTTCTTCTCGGGCAGCCAGCCAGGTAAAAATATGATTAGATATCAACGTTTCGGGAGTGTACATCTCTCCCATTATGAGGATATTTATAAAATGTTATAGCCAGAAAATGAAATACGGGATATAACACAACTACAAAGACAAAACACTATCAAAATTCGCATTACTGAACACAAGACGGTTGTCAGTAAATTAAATGCTAGGTCAGGAGATGGGGTGAGTATACAAAACTGTGTCAAAGAAACGTAACTACTTAACTTGATTATCAAGCTGTATTGATCTTTGCTTCTTAAATAGACGGATTTCCAATTTCAAAGCTGGTTTCCAAGAGGAGCTGAACTGAAATCCAGCATCACAATTAATCCAGCACGCTTAATCGTGATGCTGGATTTCAGTTCAGCTGCTCCCGGAAACCGGCCTTAAAATTAGAAATCCGTTGAACTGAGAAGCAAAGATCAATACAGCTTGATAATCAAGTAAAGTAGTTACGTTTCTTTGACACAGTTTTCTATACTCACCCCATCTCCTGACCTAGCATTTAATTGGCTCAAAACAGTCTTTTGTTCAGTAATGCGAGTTTTGGTAGTGTTTTGTCTTTGTTTATAGCTGTGTTACATCCAGTATTTCATTTTGAGGTTATAACATTTTATAAATATACTGATGATGGGAGAGCTGTACACTCCCAAAACGTTGATATCTAATCATCTTTTCACCTGACTGGCTGCCCGAGAAGAAAGTGAGCGTTGAGTGTAGTACCTTTTGCTCATTTCATCGATTATATTGTGATTCTCATAATTTCGCCTATTTTACAGTTAAAGTACTATTGCCGTAATGGAATAGTTATTAGTATAATAAGTTATGAATAATATTTTCGCAATAACTTACTATTCGCGTTTACCATATACGATATCACCTAATTGGAGAAAATATTGATAACTGACTCCGACACCTGCGGAGCACTTAGTTTTTCTTTATTCTCATGCAAGGTATCAAGCAATACGAGAACGCCTGACATATAAAATTAGTCATAAGAAAGTTCACATTTAACTGTAGGTTACACATGAGTCATCTAACCTTAAGCGAACTGCAGAAGTCTCAATCCTATTAAACACAATGAAAACTTGACCAACAAAAGAGTACATTTTGCGGAGGGCAATGGAGCTACCATTGTTAAAATACACAGATGCATCTAGGGTAGCATACGGATGTCTTTTGGCGCAAAGATTCCAAAATGGTGAATTGTGCATAATAGTAACGGCGTCGAGGTCATTGAACCGTACTGAACGCATCGCCTGTGCTACTGAACAAGAAATCGAAGCTATATTCTTTGCCATTCAGAAATTTAGACACTATATTTATAACAGAAAAAGAATAATATATTCTTACCAGGTGAGTCTGACTTTCATTAAAAGTTGCACATTGACAAGTAGTATGGTATCCCGATACATTTCCGAGATAATGGCTTACCAAATAGATATCAAACACATCCCGGGCAGCTGCAACATATTTAGTGATTTATTGTCAAGAGCCAATATAGTAGACTGCGTGGCAAATAAATTAAAGCAATTACTGAAATACCAGCAAGATGATAGCAAATTGGCTAAAATTTGGGAGAAGATACGCCCAATTGAACTAGGAAATAAAGGGAAATTTGGAAAACCGGAAGGAATAGTGTATAAGCTAACTAGTAAACCTGTTCTAGCATGGAAAGCGTATATACCAGCCGAGCTAGAAGAGTGACAGAAGCGTACCACGTAGCACTGATCCACGCAGGGGTAGAAAGAACCTGTCTGACGCTCTCCGAACATTTGTACACATTAAACTTAGGAAGAAAGGCAAGAAAGCTGATAGCTAGCTGTGAGGTTTGGCAGAAGGCTGGGGCGTTTCCCCCCATTGTGGTTTGGATTTATATCACACGATGCGGTGACATGTCTGAAGAAGGATTCGCCCCGTCATGAGGTCTACGCCCCACAGGCGCACAAGCATTGCGTTCCCTCGGTGTGGCGACGCGTGTAGAAGCCAAACCTTACCTTGATGTAGGAGCGATGAACCTTTCGTCTAAAAGCCGTGAAGGTGAAGTTCTGGAAGATTTCTATAAATCCTCTCTCCGGCAGCTGCGGCGAGCGATGAGATGTGAAGCTTCTCAGGCGTGGTATCGATACAAAAGGGATTCAACTTTTGGGCAACTATGGAATAAAATAATTAGGACCGTTTTACTTTACTTGTAATTACATTTCTCGACTACATTTTCTTCTTTACATGCGACTTTTTCCACTGATGTATATAGCCCTTTACTATATATTAAATTTCTCCTTTTATTTATAAATGATGCAACGGTTTTTTACTTAATTTATTTATCGTAGCGTCGCGTCTTTGGTGTATATTTTAAACGTTCACTAAACGTTCAAAAAGATGAACTCCAATAACTTCTCGCAGGTACAAGAAGTCTTTTACCGAAAAACACGTCTACCCTCTTCGAGAGTTAAAACCAGAAGAAGAAAAATTTAAGAATAAAATCATTGGTTCTTTTTTCTGTTTTTGTTGCTAGGCCACCGCAGTACTTAATTCTAATTGGTCCTACGTCACAATTTGGGATTTCAGTAAACCTAAGCATTTGTTGCATCATCTATATGGCCTGCTTGTTTATTAACTTAAGTTGAGTTACAGATGGCCATGTTTACTTAATGTCCATGTATGCAATATCAGCTTCAAGCCGAAACCACTAAATGTTAAGTTTGATAGACTACCCTTGGCTGTATTTACGGATTCACCCCTTAAACTGGTAGCAACTGACGAACATGGCCCACTCCCAATAGGAAGGACGGGATTAAGGTGTATATTTGTTATAGTAGATGTAATGATAAAATTTGTGGCCCTGTACCCAATGAAAAGACTGACTAGCGCCAGCTGCACGAATAAAATCGTCAAAGAGTACATTCCACTATACGGGAAAATAGACGCTATTTTACTTGGTAATGCCACAGTACACAAGGGACATAACTTTTTCAACTCACTTAAAGAAGCCAACGTTAAACAATATTACATAAATCCTTATCATCGACAAAGTAGCCCGACAGAAAGAGTAGTGAGAGATTTAAATACGTATCTAAAGGCAATGTGCCACATAAAGCACTCGAAATGGCCTGAATACATACCCTACATTGAGTGGCTGATGAATAACTCCATTAATCCGAACCATGGATAAACGGTCACTCAATTAATGACTGGACAGTCACCCGAAGACATTATGGAAAATATCCCGAAATCCTTACCTATTATTGAGGAAAGCCAGGCCCAAAGAATACAGAGTGCATTCAAGCATACAAGCGACTGAATTGACAAAAGAATGGAGAAGGCAACCAGATGTGTACGTACCTGGGAACCACAACTCGGAGACAGAGTCTTGGTCAGCAACTATGATAAGTCTTCCTTAATAAATAAACAATACAAAACGTCAACTCTGCTATGGAAAGGTCCCGTGGACATAGTTGGTTGTGTGGGGAATAGAACTTATAATTAGCAGGATAAAAGAACCGGAAAAATGTTAGGCAAATATAGCATGCAATCCTTACGCCCATTCAAGGAGGCACCAAAGGTAAATCATGTGTAAGGTATAAGTTGTATTGCATTGTACGCACGCCGAAGAAGGATCAGTTAGATATACCTTATGCGAAGTAAAGTAAAAAAAATTATAATGTGTATAGTAAATAGAATCCGTCGCTGGATATATATAATAAGTACTGTTTTTTACTCAATTCCCCATAAGAAAATGATTATGCACAAAGTGGGTGGAATTCTAGGAACATTAGTTAAGGTGGTAATGTAATTGAAGGGATCGTCAACATAGGAATGAATGCTAAACTCATAAGAATAACATGTAGATACCTGAATGCCAGTGTGAAGTGATCAATACAATTAAAAAGGAAACAGACAAACAAATAGAGAGAATAGAACGAATGTATATCTAGAGAACATGAGATATTAAGAGAACTGGAAATCCAGGACACAGTAGTTTTGTGCGTGTAGTGAGTTGAGTGAAATGATCAGACGTTCACTAGAGAAGACTACAACGTTTGAATATAGAAACATATGAATGAAGAATGTGGTTAAATAACATTCATAAATTATAGGGTGATTAGATTTACCGTAATAGTTTTAAGTAATATTTTATTTGTGTACTATATGTAATGTATTGTATCAGTTAATATGTAATTATCTCCATTCGTTCACTACCGACGACGCGTACCATACTATACATACACGCATACACCAACCAGCTCACACAATGATGAGATATTCTGGGAATTTCGAAAGTGACCTTTATATAAAAGCCCGGTTCTAAATAATCAGAAGAGCATATGATACCGTCCCTATTAGGCATAACATTGGCATAATAACCGCGAAAGTCATATTAAATGCATAATCAAGGGCGGATAGATACCACAATATGAATTAAGCTAAATTATAATAAATATAGAGGATAATGATTAAATATACAGCTGCAGAAACTAAACAGGCTATCCCAATACATATATTTTATTGCAAGCACGTGAACCCAACGTGTAAAGGAAGCCAGGAAAATAAACACTCACCCTCACAGAAATTTTCCTTGTGTTGAGCCGACAAAGGTGGCATTGTTCGAGTATCACCAAGCGACAACGAGTCGTCTGCCAATGCATTGGTCTGCATGTGATACATGATGAGAGAATAGACACCGGGAACTTAAGCTACACTTTTTCAAACGTGCTTCTGAATTAATTACCTAGACCGTTGGGAAGTGAGGGTTGCGTAGTATACATGTCTCAGAAACTCGAAATTACGATGAAATTTAAGCGTAGGGATGAAACACAAACTATGGGGAACAGTATCAGGTCACATGACCTCAAAAGTGTCCAAACTTCGGTGAAAGGAAGGGGAAATATGTGCAATGGTGACGTTTGATGTTTGCTAGGAAAAAAAACACTCTGTATTTGCGAGTGAAGGGATGAAAGTTCATCGAAGTCCGTGTTCGCGAATGGACGGAGCAACACACATTAGGTGGTTATCAAACACTCTGTGTTAGCAAGCGAGTGAAAGAGCACAAATTACATCATCATCATCAAGATTTTACCAAACTGAGATGTTGTGTAATCCTCCGAAAATACTCTAGTGCATGAAGTAATGCTCTCGCGACATCCAAAAACGACAACGCATACACAGAGACATACACCACTCGGTAATTTACAAGTTCATTCGCGACTGTGATTCAAACTAGCCGTCATGTGACGCGCACAGCAACGGGCAAATCCTAAGTATCACGCCTAATGTGCGAGTTACACCTACACAACAGTGACAAGTGGAGAGGGCAACATGTATAAATAAACTTGACATTCAACGGTCGTGGTGTGTTCTATGTGATAATACCCATACATTGTCAGGACGCACCAACTCCCTGAAACCCAAAAGCGAGTATCCATGCAGACCTACCCTGAGAAAAACCCCGACATGTAAACCTGCCATCCGTAGCGCTCACCCGTCACATATGCTATCATATTAGGTGTTGAGTGCCAGAAGGGCTCAACGAGGTACTTAACGGGCAAGTACTGCCTCACCAGATAAAGGGCAAGAAGATGACTTTTGGAAAGAAGTAGCACGTGACAAGATTTTGGAGCCCATCAACATAAGTTTGCAATACTCGGACGATGGAGTCAGTAACAATGACGAATTATCTCTTGATGTAAGTCACATTCACAGCTATATGGATGAGCCACTGGCAATTCTGTTGAATTAGAAAACTACATAATTCAGAAACTACAATTGTAATTATATCATTTATAATATGCGCATAATATGGGAATATTCACATTGCAATTATGATTTCAACAACTGCATTATCATAAAACTTTGGAAAATTCAGTTTGGTTCGCTTAAGTTCAGTTTCCAAGGTGACCCGTATGCTCCACATGCTAATGCGCGAGAGACGGGAAAATATTAAAAAAACACCTTAATGTATCTGATTCATGGTAGTCCAAACTGTTCCCATTTGAAACATGTAATAGGCGTCTCTTGAACGCTTCTGTAACTGCATAAATCCGTAGAGCTTAAATCTCTGGTTAACACGGTAATTGATTAATGCATTCAAACTATATCACTCAAATTACTTTACTTTTCAACACCAAGCACGAAATGTGTACACAGAACCACTAACGTAACAGTTGTTGTGTGCAGAGGTTCTGCTCCCATTAGTCCTGGACCCGTAGGACCAAAGACACGGGCCTCTCTCAACCAGGGAGTAGCCGAGCTGTCCCAAAAGGGCGCTCGGCGCCTCCGTGGGGCTTTCTATAGGGCAAGACCTGGGTTACTAACAAGCCTCTCCCCCCATCTGGTCCAAGGAGACAAGACGAGATGAAAATGGATACGCCACTTACTCGCGCCAACACCAAAGTATGAAGGCTACCGATATGACCTCAGTGGGGCCGCTTGGCGATCCAGCACGCATTCTACTACCTCTGCGGTCTAGTACGAGGGAATATTAATGGCTTCCCTCAACCCCGTCCGGAGAAGTACCCGATCACCCACGGGTATCGGGAACCACTTCCCCATCGAGACCAACCCAGTCCGAAACACTCCCAAAGGGAGGGGCTCGAATGTTCGGCCCAAGGTTCCTCTAGTAACGTCAAAGGTACCACGAGTGCTAGAGGTTCACAGCGCCCGCACCACGGCAGCTGAAGGTGAGGGATCCCCTCCCCTAACTAACGCAACAGCTGAATATTTTTATAAAATTATAAGAGGATACCTTTACTTAACTGTTTACAGCAACAGGTGTGACTTCATTATCGTGTCTTCGCTGACCAAACCCTACTAAACTCAAATATCTTGAGGGGAGGCTGTGGCGTAGCGGTGAGAAACAAGTAGAGCACATATTTTCAGGTATTTACGGAAAGAAATCCTCGTCTTATTGTAAGCCGAACTGAAGATTCCACATCAGATCTTATGCAGGGTGTTACGATTGGTAGTATCGGGAAATCTTGAAGAGAAATAAAAACGACAGTCGAGCTAAAAACTCCGTGCCGGAAAAGGATTATAGGAAAACGCTTACTGGGCAAGTGCGATGAATTTGAGAAAAATGCTGTGCGTATGCATGTGCACAGTTTCTCTTTAAAAATGAGTTGGCAACAGTATATAACATCGTGACTTATGTGAATAATAATGTCAGTTACCCAGCTTCAGCTGTATAAATTGCTCGAGGAGCTGAGATTTGCGCATGAAAAAAGGTTGTAAACGAAACTAAATAAGAGAGAGTATAGAGTCTTACGGTGAAAGCGTTATCTAAGGACAGTTTAGTCAACCTTGACGGAACCTGGTGGAGTGTGGGACGAACAAGCTTGGGTGTCACGGAACAGCGAGCAGTGAAAGCCAAACAATTTAACAGGTTTTGTCTACTGGACTGAAACATGTCACTGACAACAGACTGATCGTGATGCATATAATCACTGTACAGATTTTGTGGAAGGTGGTCTTTTACTATTTAAATTAAAGGAAATTGGTGATTATCACTAGGAAATGAACGTAAACGTATTTCAGAAGTGGTTTAAGGGTGTGTTGCCGATGTTAGAACTCAATAGTATAGACGTTAAGGATAATGCTCGAAATCACGATGTTTGTGTAGAAAAGAGACCATAAAATCCATCGTCCATTTATATTGCAAAGTTAGAACTGCTTCAAATCATGAGTTGTTAATGGCTGATAAGCATAAAGTGCATAGAGTGCCTCCGTTTCATTGAATTTTAAATCCTATTTAACTCATTTAGAATTAAATTATGGGCTTCGTGGCAAGAAATAACTTTACGCCCACGCTGCCAGACGGTTTTTTTGTGATTTACATCCTCCAACGTTAAGTAATTTCGGACGATGAATAATATGGGTGAAATGCTGCTCAAATTAGTCCGGGATTCATGGAGCCTAGAGCTAATCGACATTCGTCGTTTGGAAAAAGGGAAAACCCCAAAAAAACCTTATCCAAGTAACTCACCCTAACCGAGATTCGAACTCGGACCCCTTGAACGTAAGGCAGACACGCTACCATCTACGCTATCGAGGTGGTCTGCCAGATGTTAGGAAACTGCTTAGTATTGTCGTATTTTCGCAAACTTCACTTCCAAAAGAGCGAATACTCTCGTTTTCAAATAAGCAAAAACAAGCTTGAAATTTGGATAACCATACGGAAAATATTATTCATTGTTTTCATTAACTTTGCCAAAACATATTGACAGTGGGACTGGCGTCACGGAATTCCGGTATGGAACAGTTTGCTTGTAGGTTAAATATTGTATCGTACATTTGTTACATGTATCCAATACCTAATTTGCATGATTCATACATTTTTAAGCTTATACTTAGGATGTTGTCTCTACACCCACATGCCGCAAGGGAATAAATCACATATACGACGGAGCCCGGGGTCCATGGAGCTTGGAGTTACCTGACATTCGTCTTTCAGGATAAGGGAAAATCCCGAAAAAAACCTTATCGTAGTAACTCACCCTGGCCGACATTCCAACTCGAGATCTCTTGAACGTGAGGCAGACACGCAAACCCTACGCTACCGAGGCGGGCAATGTACATTCCGTAGGAAGAAACAAATTTTAGTCGTATTTACTCTAGGTAACCTTTTAATGCGACGAATATTGCCTTTCTTATTTAGCATCTGTGTGTGTGAGCGTGGGTGTGGGTGTGAGTGTGGGTGTGGGTGTGGATGTGGGTGTGGGTGTGAATTTCCCTTGCATCAATTTAGGACTGAAATGTTGCTGGGGTTTGACGATTTATCCCTAAAACTTTAGAGTTCGTTTCTTCGTACACGTTTAAAAAGTGAAGTTTTCTTGCCCCTGTCTTTCTTCGGTTTTTCACAAACTATCCTTACAGTCGTATATTCCTCTATTTATTTCGTGTTAATCTATATAAACATTATCCCACATTATGTTGTCTCGGGGTGAATGTCAGCGTCTCCACCAGATCCGACGTAGAGCTTACAACGCCGGATACTAGACGTGACGGTGGTATAAATGATGAACGCTTTCACTTGTGGTCAAGTTATCAATACTGGAAGGGATGTGCAGATGCGATGTGACTGGGTGTGTGTTGAAGGATGAACCCTCACCAGTAACGCTGTGAATAAAGAAGTTTTAAACTACATAATGTTTTGACTTGAAGGTTTTTCGGCGAGCAATTTTACGTCCTCCAACGTTAAGCCATATTGGACGATGAATGGAATGTGTGAAATGACGCTCAAATGAGCCAAGAGTCCATAGAGCTTAGAGTTGCCCGACATTCGTCTTTCAGGATAAGGGAAAACCCTGGAAAACACTTACCCAGGTAACTCACACTGACCGATTTTTGAACTCGGGACCTCTTGAACGTGAGGCAGACCCGCTACCACCACGCTACCGATGCGAGCTCCTTCGCGGGTGATAAGCCGTGTCAAGTTAATAAAGGTCGAGCGTTCGGCCATTACAAACTCCATGGCCTTCTTCCAGATCTCTGAAGAAGGCCATGGAGTTTAATGTCCGAAAGCTCGACCTTTATTAACTTGACACGGCTGATATCCCGCGAAGCCTTGATTAATAAATAAAGTTACTAATCTACATAACCGAGTGGGGGTAGATGCAGATATTATGTTATTGCTAAAGTTTATCTCAATCATCATGAAATATATAAAACTAGTAAGCTTTTGTAGTATTATGTTGGACAGGACTGACAATACACCGTTTATTATAATTGTATTACCGTGTGGAGAATGTCCCTCGTGACTTATATGGAACATGTAAAACATCTAATTGCAATTTCTAAATGACTAAAATGTGAAAAGGGATATAAATAAATGAGTAATAGAACGTCAATGGTTTGCAGTCATAAAATAACAGATTTCAAGAGTAGCTGAGACTTTTTGTTGAGAATGTCATAGGGGAGAAATCAGCATTGCTTCTTAATAAAAACATGATTGTAAGAAATAGAGGTAAGACATATGGTGGTTCATTCCATGTAATAAAAATATATGTTCGCGATAGAAACAATTTGATTCTTCGCATAGCGGTACACTATTTGAATGCGATACTTCTTGATATTTTATTTTCGCTAGTACGAGAATAAGGAGGGCCATAAAATTAAGCGTATCTGATTGTGGTTATAGTGATACGATATGTATATTGACTACCCTAGTATGTACTTAGAGTAAGTAGGGGAAATATTATATTCCACACAGAAGTTGGGGTGTATGTGAAAAGCATTACTAAAAATGAAAATCGTTTAATTTCAAACTTTGTATTTTAGTTCAGCACCTAAAGAGGATGTTAAACGAAGATATGAAATAAATCCCCCACAACCACAAAGTTGCATTACTACTTTAGGGCAGGACAAGAACGTCTGCATATCGGCGGGGTGTTATGAAACTTCGTCAAATTTGATGAACGTACAGCTAGGGCTTGCGGTGTAGCTCATTTGCATTGGTGTAATGGTTTAGCGCTTTTTTGTCTTTCCGATATAGGTTTTTCAGTCGATCGCAAGAGGCCATGTATTCGCCACTGCACGCGTGCTAGATTTGAGTGAGTGTTTCTCCTCTCACTGCGTGTTATTTCTCTGAAAGCTAACTGCAATGATCAGTTTATCTGTGTGGTGAAATATTCGCCTCTAATAAGTAGAAAAGCTAAGTTCTCATAGTGTGTGGAGACACATGCTCGTGTTTTATGAAATGTTGTGTTATATATAACATATACGTGCAAGTGTTTACTTGCTTATTTACTTACCAATAAGCTGCATAGGCAGTCATCAACTATAACGCAAGTCCGAGTCCCCTTGTCGCACGCAACTATAAAGCCAATGTATGATAGGTGTTTGTATTGGCCGCTCAGAATGGCTTATACATTGATCTGTCTACGCAGGGCTCCGGAAGTAATACAGCGGGTTTGTAAATAACCCTATCCTACGCCTTGCAAGGAATACATCTTCACCGTTATTATCACAAACTTTAGTATCGCCAGCATGTCAGCGGTTCAAAAATCTGTCACTCTCCACCTGAATCTATAAAATTCACACAGAAACAACCAGCATTTCCGCCAGTGTGGTCGAGATGAAGCAGACTCTCATTAATGACGCTTCTCTCACTTATCTGCTTTGTTTGGCAGGTGGAACGTCTAGAGCAACAAGAATGGGAAATGTCTCGCTACTATGGCCTGTTACTGAAGCCGCATAATACGGAGTTTACTGCGGACAAATCCACGGGGTCACTTATCTTGTTTTGACACTGAAATTCAATAAAATATCCTAGCTACGCCCTGGCCGCCTTAACCTGCATAGTCGTGCGTGTGTGATGATCAGTAAAACTCACTGCAAACCCTGCACAGTGCCGGGGTGAGGTAGTACCAAACAATAGGTTACGTGCACCTATAAAATAACCAGCTTAGCAACCGTCACCTGCAGCAGCAAGATGTTGCTCAATGACTGTCATTCACCAACAGCAACCACCAGCCTCTACTGAAAAACCTAAATTGCCTCCTACCACATGAACTCCACCATCCATCTCAGCAACCACGACGAGCATTTTTAAGTACAATTGGGAAAATTACTCTCCCACTCTAACCTCATTTAGCAGCCTTCCATACCGAAACCCAACGAAGTTGAAACCGTTAGTCACTCCTCACGCAACCATCGCGAGTGCCTTGCTCTAGCGGCCTTCATGGCTCATTGAGGGTGGGATGTTTTGTTACATAGCCCAGTCTAAGTTTGCTTTTGGAATGTAAATGGTGCTCGCCATACCTCCTCAGTGGACTTCTTGGAATACCATACTTCCCGAATCTTGCGAAGGCCCGGATAGATTTCCTGCACTGAAGGATATCGGTCATTAGCTTTCTCGCTAGTCTCAGAAAAATCTTTGAGTCGATAGTCAAATACCTCCTGGACACGTTAAACATGCTCTGACCTGAAGAATTTGGCATCCGCTGTTGACACTCCACCGTCCACCAACTTTCTATACGGTGGACGATGTCATAAAAATATTCGACAATAGACACACTATTGTTACTCTGCTGTTGGACACTATAGCTGCTTTTGACTTTGCTATGGAGAGATCTGCATTGCCTATTCATTCCATCTCATTCACTTCTATATCAAAATCCATACATTCGCTAAGTTTCCTACCCCATTCATGCAGGGATCCATCATGGAGGCGTTCTCAGCTGGTGTATTTTCTGATTTTAAACACATTGCCACCCTGTCCAAGCAATTTGTAGGGACACCTACATTGCATCCGCTTCTGTGAAGCACAAACTTGCAGTACACAGGCCACAATACTGCGCTGACCAACAACATGGCTCAGACTTGGTGCTTAAAGGTTAATCCCAATAATTAAGAAGTCATCACCTTCATTAGAGGATAATCCGAGGGTAATCTCTACAACCTACGAATAGGTGTTGGCAGTGTAAGCTGGTCCACCCAAGCTAAACATCTCCACGATGCGTTGGACTGTAAGAAAACCACCCATACATGAAGTAGTCAATGATACGATGATACAATGTTCCTAATCTGCAACTAGAGCTCTGTTTATACCATTCTCAACAAAGTCCAATGGAGTAGCTTTTCAACTAGGCTTATTAGTACTAAAATAATAAACAGCCGTTAACTGTGCAGCCTAAACAAGAATTAGTTTTAATGTCTTGGAAATACTACTGAAGGAAGGAAAATTTATCAATACATTTGGGATGCAGGTGTTTCAAATTTGAAATATAAGACGAAATAAATTCCTTTGTCCACTAAAGTTCTTCCTTTCAATAATGAATATTTTATTGAGTATTGCAGATATATCTGTAGACAATAGTTATCTTTATGGACCATCTTCTCTGGTGTGGACGCTGATTAATGTTAGTCCGGAATTTCCAAATTTCTCCTTGAGTTTAACAAATAATAGCGAGACGATGTGCCATTTTCCATACTCCGTAATATCAAACTAAAAATTCCACACAGAACTGCTCAGAAGCTAACAATGAGCATAAGCAATTTAATTTAAGCTTTTATATTTTTCCAATCAAAACTTTGAAACGTATTTCTCAATTAAGTCAAGGAACACAAATTAAGGCTCAGATCCACATAAAGTAGTTAACAATCGTCTTGGCAGCCGGCCTCTGGCGTAGGTGATAGCAGTGTACTGGTAGTTGAACAGGCCCCGAGTTCGAATCTCTGTCAGCTTGAGTTATCTAAATGAGGTTTTCCGTTATCCTGAAAGGTAAATGCTAGGCTCTAAGCTTATATTTGCAAGTTATAGGTGAATACATATAAATATCCACATATCTGCCGAACAGGTTCACATTTTTGTTTCCTGTAACGCTATTTTTAAACTTCTAGTGCAGCATTCAAATTCTGGATACGCACCACTTTGAGAAAGCAGAAAGTAATGCAAGAGTCTGCGTTTCGAAAACAGTTTGGAGCGTTCAGAAACCATAGCCGTTGTTGATAAAGCCATACATTCCCTGAAACTGCTTAATTTTGATTTCAAGGTCTTATGAACAGAAATTAACAACCACACGCGCACAAAATAGTCAATACATCCATAAGGTGATGGCAAAGCAAACGCAGAGCTTCCCAATGAGGATACCATATGTGGTGCATTGTTCACTGAATTTATATCAATACCTGAATTTTGCTTTTTTCATTACATTTCTTCATAATGTTGGGTTCATTTCTGGTTCACTTTAGTACGAAAATTAAATGTTATTATTTCTAGTTCCAGTAATTTGTGCATATAGTGCTGTCTACCTAACCCTACTGGGGAGTAAGACTCATTCCTCAGAAATGTAACTAAGAAGGTCAAAATAAAGTTTATGGATATTTTGCTCCTGAATTATGCAGTTTGTCCTTACTAGACATAATCACTAGCAAACAATCTTCTCCTTATAGGAGCGTCTTTACTTGTACATGTAGAATTTTCCCATCACAATTTCTCTCTTGCATTTTACTAAGTCTTAATATAAGGGGCACATGATCCTTTACATATCTCCTCTACAGATACGTGCTACATGATGCACAATTACCTCCAACTCATACTACATTTACTTGCAGTTGCAGTAAATTCAATAGCATATGTCTTTGTGCCTGATCAAAGCTAAAAAGGGGCAGATTAATATTTCCACAATTATACTCACTTTGTATGTCCAATCTTCTTTCGGGTCAACATTTCAGTAGTTTGGAAACATTAAGAAGTTCCTTCTTACCCTTGTAAAATTTAAGCATCACAATGATATAGTTCATCAATATTGGGTAAAATTAATTAAAAATTATGATCTATTCGGGGAAAAGTTTAAGACAGCAGCCTGAGACAGGAAAGCTATTGTAGCTATCTGAAAGATTAGCCTGAATTTTAATTATTCCAGTACAAGTACGGAATTACTGTATTTCGCTAGAAAATTCGATGCCAAGATTTCTCTTTAATGCCCTTTTGAGGACTTCTGAGTCACCAAAAAGCATAGATGGAAAAAGGTTCGTGTGCACCGTTTAACTAAAATACTGTAAGGATGTTAAAGACGAAACTTGGTGAACACAAGTACCGTCAAGACTGTCTGAGGAGGCCCCCGAAGATCACCAACAATATTCCATTTTCTAAACTACCCGTTGAATCGCACTTTTTGTGATTTGCGTCCTCCAACGTTTAGTCATTTCGGACGGTGAATGAATTGGGTACAACAATGCTCAAATGAGTCCGAGATCAATGGAGCTTAGAGCTACCCGACATTCGTCTTGAAGGATACGGGAAAACCTCGGAAAGAGACTTATCCAGGAAACTCACCCTAACCGAGATAAAAAACTCGGGACCTCTTCATTGTGAGGAAGACACGCTACCATCTAGCTAGCGAGGCGGGCTTGAATCCAATATATGTTATATCTCTAAGTTTTTGATTGTCTCAGAAATGTTTCCAATGATTTTGATTAAAATATTTGTTTAGGACAGTTTACAAGAAATAGAATGTATATACTGATCGTTCTGAGATTGTCTTGTAAAGTCCATATTAACTATGACTTTGGTATTATTATAATAGGGAAATATACACTACAGAAAGGGTACAGCCAGAATGAAAAATTCAGTGCCATAGCCGGGATTTGAACCACGGATCTTCTGGTTTCCGTCCAGCGGCTCTAACCATTTGAGCTACTATGGCCAACGTGCCAACGTTAAATTCTCCAACTGACTCGTGTTCTTCCCGGTAAACCACTAGGAGTTCTCATAAACACATGAGAAGGGCGACTTACTATGCTGTAAGTACTTTAAGGCCCGGGCTTTATAGGGCCATAGTAGCTCAAATGGTTAGAGCGTTTGGACGGAAACCAGAAGATCCGTGATTCAAATCCCGGCGATGGCATTGAATTCTTCATTCTGGCTCTACCCTTTCATAGTGCGTCTTACACACGGCTAGTGTGAAAGAACAATTAATTTCCAATATACACTAAAGTTTGAGCATTAGCTTATTTTTACATTTCGAACTTTGCTATAGTTTGTAACTTCCCTGGTTCTTTCGTGCATGTGGTATCTACTACACTTCTGCCCGCACAATATGCACTTGTAGTCTTCGCCTGGCTCGTGGAACTTCTTGTTTACACATATTGGGGAGAGTCGTGTAGTGAGGCGTGGCGCAATAGTGTTGGTATTATTAGGAAATCGTATGGGTGTGTCTTACTACACTACACATATGTACATCTCCTTAACGAAACCCTTGAAATATGCTGCATTGTGCTGTGGATTTAACTCATACATACTGTAGGTTTTCTTTGGGTCTTGTACATTAATCACGGACTCACACTCTAATGCGTCCCTCCAGAATTTTTGAAGGATAGGAAATAATCATGTCTAAGCAGAACATCCTACTCCTCCATCTGGGAAACGAACCCGTAATTCCTGGAATAACATTCAGATACAATATTGATTCCGTGTTAATAAGCGTGTCGCACATTCCACATCTCAGAGCCCGTGCTACTGCTATGAGCAGGCCTCATATGACCTAAGCATACTGAAAACGAAATATGAACGATAATGGAAAGATAGTCAGACTGAAAAAATTCAATGCCATAACCGGGATTTGAACCACGGATCTTCTGGTCTCCGTCCAGCCGCTCTAAACCATTGAGCTACTATGGAGTTCTGAGAGCTCTGAGAACTCAACCATAGTAGCTTTAGAGCGGCTGGATGGAGACCAGAAGATCTGTGGTTCTAATCCCGGCTATGGAATTGAATTTTTCAGTCTGACACTATCTTTCCATACTTTAGCCTACACACGCCCAGTGTGAAAGAACAATTAATTTCCATTAATTGACCCAATAGTGGTTAACTATAAAGCCCGGGCCTTCAAGTACTTAAACGTTGTAAGTCACCATTATGGTAGGTGTCTCATGTGTTCATGAGAACTCCTAAGTGGTTTACCGGGGGAAAAACGAGTCAGTTGGAGAATTTAATGTGATGCCGACACGTTGGCCGTCGTAGCCCAGTGGTTTAGAGCGGTTGGACGGAGACCAGAAGATCCGTGGTTCAAATCCCGCCTATGGCATTGTATTTTTCAATCTGACTATCCTTCCATACTTTAGCCTACACGCAGCCACTGTGAAAGAATAATTAATTTCCATAAAAGATAATGGTCACTCAAATTAAACATCATTACTATGGATTTACTTAGAAACACTCAGTGCTTCGATTGCAAAAGTTGCTATTTATTACTCAAGTATTAGTTTCCTGAAACTATCCAAGTATAAAAAATCCATGCTATATGGAGAGAAAAATCGTTAATATGTATGCATTTTACAAGGCTTGTGGACCCATAGTCGATATTTCCTTTGACCGCCCCTCTGTCATTTTACACCATAGGCACAGTTTGCTTGCTAGCAATGGATATCAACTATATTGTCTATATTCTAAAAACCTAATTAAATTAGTAATAGCAATTTTTAAATAATTGCAAGTATTCATTAGGGTTTAGATATACCTACCGTAAGTAGAGCCATCTCTGGACAGCGCAAAACATTAACCAAACACAGCTTTTCTCTTATACCACATATAGCAACGAGTAAACAGCTTTTCAATAGACTAGTTTGTAAATGTTGTTAGCGCATTATCGATTTGTATCGAATCGCATTGCCAGTTTTGTATAATTTCAGTGTAATAGTGCGTGGTGAACAATATGTCATCGATTTTGTGCATTTGACTGTGTTATTCACGCAAATTAGTGTTATTTTGTGCAAATGACTTTTGTTGGCTCAGTGCCGTATTTTTAGTGAATCTAAGTGAAAATTTAGGATTCCCTATTAATTAAAATATCGTTTGAAGTGTGATTGGTGTGCCCTTGTTCAGGAAGGACCTGCGTGCACGCATGCATACCTGCAGTAGGATATTGTATTCGGCCAAATTATTGGACTCTATGTACTGCCAGTTTTGTGCTCTTTCGTACATCATATCCTCATGTAACAGAGACTTCACAACAACCTCCCCTTCAGACGAAGATGTTCTCACGGCAGCTCTGTCGTACTACATTATCGGTGGGAATAGCAGCTGTTTCATGCATCGGGAACTTATAGTTGATCCAAAGATTCCCCTGCATACTGATCATGTAACCATTCTTGAACTGGAGAAGGCAGCCCGGTTGCAGTATGTTCAGGCTGCTTAGCAACATATCCCTCAACTCCTTGCAGCGGTCTCTGAGGGTAACAACTCCCAAGTTGCATCGGAAGAATGTCATAAAATGGTTCTGCACCGTGCTCGTATGGAGGTAATCACTTCCTACCTCACCAAGCACGAACACTCAACATCTGAATGGAAACAGGTCCCCACCAAGAGGAGACACCAACCACCTCAGTACGATATCACTGAGCACACACCTACGTCAAATAAATTCTCTTCCCTTGCAACTGCAGCCTCCTTCTCAGTCGTAGCAGCCCCTCATAGCACCGCTCCAGTTAAGCGTCCCCTATAGCGATGCAAAGGCTTTGCCCACTTCAGTTACAGACGCTGACTCTACTCCATCAGACACCCCTGTTCCCAGGGTGGCGAAACACACTCCCATCTTCCTTCGTCAGCCAGAAGGCGGCAGAAAATTGCACACCTTCGCTGTGTATGACAAAACTATTACCGTCCGTAGCATGCGCAACACAGTTGCCATGCTACCTGAAGAACCTACAGCACATCGTGAAGTCCGACGCTGGTTAGAGGATAATCAAATCCTGTTTATGGCTACTCTCCTGCCTGAAGAAAAGCTGCTTCAGGTAACCATCAAAGATCTCCCTCAATATATCACTGAGGATGAGATCAAGGACGAACTCCTTGGTCGAGGACTACCCATAATCAGTGTCAATCTGCTCCGCACTATCCGCGGACTCACTCCAGCCCCTCTTCCCCACATAAGAGTAGCTTCAGAGAAATCCAGCGAGGCCGGAAAAATCTACAAAGTGAACAGGATGTTCTCTGCTGCCGTCACCGTTGAGCCATAACAACCTCCTTTCCGACCTCAACAGTGTAACTGCCAGCAGTTTTTCCATTGGGTGAAAGCCTGCACACTAACATCTGTTTGTTCTCACCGTGGGCAAACAGGCCATATTCGCAATGCTTGTAGCAAGGTCACCATTACTAAACCCAGCTTTGCTAACGGCGGAGCGGAACACTCATGTTGATACGCCAAATGCCCTGTTTGGCAGGAAGCACGACATGAACTGGAAAGCACCAAGAAGGGAGCCCGAAGGATTCCAGTTCATGCTCCTCCACGTGTACCCTACCCCCATGGGCTACCTAACGAGGCTTTCTGCGGTGCTCGTTTCCTAGGTATCCCAGCTAGATCCACAGTGCAATTCCATCCTACGCAGCAGCCGTCAAGAACGCTTCCGTGTCACCCCCTACCCAACCGCAAGAATATCAGCTCTCTTCTACTCACCGTACAACCCTCCACCAACCTTATCATCTTTTTCTACACCTCCCAGTTATCCTCAACCACAATTATCAAATACTAATCAGTATCGCCTCAAAAAGGCCATGCCTGAACCGCTCCCAGCAAGAAGGTCGGCATCATCTAAACCTGCCACTCCACTTCAATTGTCTTCTACTAACGATCATTCGAATCGAGAGAGGATTGCGGACATTGCAGCCTTCAGCGAGGTAAGTGATTGCATTCCTCCGCACTTGGAAATTAAATTTGCAGCTGCTCTGACGGAGGCTCTGCTCACAAGATCCCCACAAACGTCATCAGAAATGATACTTATTCAGTCTTCACCTTCTGCATTTCCAGTAGTTACTAGCCACAAACGATACACAATACTTCCAGGACTCAAGATCTGCTTCTGGAATGCCAATGGTCTCCGCAGACAATTGGCGGAAGTTTTGCAAATTTTGGCTGTGCAGAAGGTGAATATCTTAATGGTGCAGGAAACCCATATATCACCTCATAAAATGTGGCATCCCAGGAATGTGTTCCCATCGCAATGATCGAGCCAACGGCAGTGGAGGTACTACCAATCAACACCATCAAAAATATATCCCCGCAACCAGTAATCTGGAGATCACCGGCATCCAAGTCCACACCAGCAATGGTCCTCTGCATTTATATTCAGTATACGCGCCACCAAATCGTCCCCTACTTCCTTCTCAATTGGATCATCTCTTCATCTCCTCAGTTGCCACGATTGCTGAGGGAGACATCAATGCCAAGCCCTGCAACTGGAACTCCTCCATTATTAACCACCGTGGGCGCACACTCCACAACGTCGTAGCCTCCAGGGATATCTCAGCTGGGCTCCAAACCAACCTAAAATTCACTATGGAGACAGGAGAACACCTGACTGGCTTGATCTCGCCCTGGTCCACAAGATGCGGCAGCACCTTACCCTCTTCACAGTTCCTGCTCTATCTTAAGATCATTACCCCATCCTCCTATCCTTCCTTGGTAAGCCCAACTACACAGCTCCTAGAGGATTCCCACTCCCACGAAAGACCAATTGGGAGCAGTTTTCGATACGATTGGAACAAATTGAGCCCTCGCAGCAGTCATGTCAAACCCCAGAAGAGATATACACCATGGTGGATCTTTTCGCCTCCAAATGACTACTGCTATCATGAGCTCTTCCCCAAAATCAAAACCTAGCAGATTGAATATCGATCCTTTTCCTCAGGCTATCCGTGAAACGATTAAACAAAAGAACAGTATGCGGCGGCGCTTTTTACATAGTCGCTGCCCAGCAGATCGTCGTGAGTTTCGCCGACTTCAGGAGTTGGTGAAGCTTCAACACCAAGAATTTCGCAACGAGTGCTGGGAAAATCAGATCTCCTCTCTTCGTGTAGAGGTCAACCCCTTTTGGAGCATGACCAAATCCTTACTTACAAATCCCACGCAAAGATCCACCTCTGTACCACTACATGCAACCTTCCTGGAAATGACCTTTACGGCCACTGATACCCCGGATGTAGATCATATCCATGCAGTCACTCGGGAAGTTCAAGCGTACCTTTCCCAACGCCATGATGATCCACCACCTTCCTCCGTCTCCATAGCTAATGTGCAAAGCCACGTCACCAGCCTAAGCCCATTCAAGTCACCTGACTTTGACAACATAGCGAATGCGGCACTAAAGGTTCTACCATTCACTTGAGTGAAAGCATTAACCTTACTCTTTAATGCAATCCTCAAACTTTGCTACTTTCCAAAGGCCTGGAAGCATGCAAACGTCATCGCTATCTGCAAACCTGGGAAAGACGGAACGTCCCCGGAGATCTACAGACCCACCAGTTTGCTTCCAACACTGAGTAAACTGATGGAAAAACTTATTCTAAGTCGACTAAGGACTATCCTCAATCGACAAAATATTGTCAGAGCGGAGCAATTTGGCTTTCACTCTCAGCATTCCACTCAAAACCAACTACTTCGTCTGGTCGATGTAGTATACACAGCTTTAAAGCAGGAAGCTTTAACAGGCCTACTCTCCCGTCTCATCACCTACCAGACCCCTTCCCACTTAATACATCTCAATCACTCCTACCTCACTGGCAGAACCTTTGCTGTCTCTCACGACGGAATCTTATCATCATCCCATCCCATTAGAGCTGGAGTTCCCCAAGGTAGTGTCCTGGTACCCACTCTCTTCCTTGTATACATCAACACCCTACCATCCCTGCCACGCTGCTCGCTTTATCTCTTTGCTGACGATAGAGAAGTCACCTCCACATCATCAGAGCTCAACATGTGTATTAGCAGGATTCACTATCACCACCTGGTTCGAACTTTGGTGCCTACACGTCCACCCAGAGAAGAGCCAGGCCATCATATTCTCTCGAAGACGAATAGCGCAACTTCCACCAATTCGTCTAGCTGGTGGGGACGTCCATTGGAAAAATTACGTTATGTATCTTGGTGTTCTACTCGACATCAAATTGACGTGCAGAGACGACGTTACATATGTGGCTAATTAAGTTACCAAAGAATGGGTATGCTATACCCTCTCTATAGCCGACGATCGGTGATGTCTCTGCCTAAAAAACCGCTCCTGTATAAACAAGTACTCCGACCAGCCATCACATACGCCAGTGAAATATTGGGAGTGGCAGCCAAGTCTCACCTACAGCTCCTTGAGATTCTACAATCCCTATTCCTCCGCATTGCCACAGAATCCCCTTGGTACATCCCCAATCTAGTTATCCGACGTGACCTACGTATTCCTACAATAACAGACTACATCAATTCCCTTTCACGTTCCTTCTATCAAAACCTCTCACACAACTTCAACTCCCTCTTCCGCTGTCTAGATGAGTACGACATCGATCCTGGAGAGTGCTACAAACGCCCAAGGCTGCTTCTAGGCACATAAAATAACACATCAGATGGCTTATATAGAACTCCAAAATCATCTTCTGCCACATATTATCCCTCCTTAGAAAACACTCCACTGCCAGTAGTGGGCCTAGTCCTGATCTGGCCTGAGACCGAAGGTCTGACTTTCAGAACTTCAATGTCCAGGTGTGTGTGCTGTGCTGCCTATACTATATCCAACGAGAGAATAAAGTACCGCTTAACTCCGCGTCCACGTGTGTTTGGAATGACAGTACTGTTACCGCTTCGTTAAGTAAAATATTAATATGTATTAATAACATGAATATGTATTTTCAGCACAAAGAATACGTATTTATTCAAACATTAAGCTTAGTCGCTTCGTTAAGTATAATATTAATATAAGTTTTCGACACTACAGGCGCACATTTCGAGCTAAGAGTCACGCGGCACACTATTAATATCCATGGAAATTAACTGCTACTTACGCATTTTCGTACCTTTTAGCACGAGACTTGACCATTGATAGCAATTCTGCTTTAAGTTTACCCTCGTGGAAAATTATATTTTTAGTCTGTAGCCATGTTATGATGTCACTTGTTTCGTATGCTTTATAACCTCACACTGTGGTAGGCGGCATTATCCATCACAATTACGTTGTAATTTGGTGAGAATCTTTTTAAACCTGGATTTGAAAACGTCGCCATTCATTTCTTCATGATAGTATCCAGTTGTGGTTACCCACCACATACTATTATTGCAATAAAGGGCATATAAACAAATACAACTATCAGAATTGATACTGGGAATAAGTTAACAGAACAAATTTCTACCAACACTGGCCTAAGACAAGGGTGTAGCTTACCACCTATTCTTTTTAATATATATATATTTATATTATACATATTTATATATATTTATATATATATTTATATATAATAAACAATATTCTACATGAATGGAAGATTTTGGTAGACCCAGGTAACAAAACAAAAGAAGATATTTATATTAATACACTGCTGTTTGCGGATGACCAAATATTGATTCATCGGAATGAAAATCAACTGCAAAAGTGAATGTATACTCTAAATAATGTAGTACAAAAGTATAATTTTCAAATATCAGAATAACAATAAAAAATTATGGCCTTTAAAGGAAAGTATAATGTAAGATCAAAAATTGTTTTAAGAAATAGAATTTTAGAACAAATATAAAGTTGTAAATATTTAGGATGTAACTTAAGTTTTAGAAACAATACTGATATAGAAGAAAAAGTAAACAAATTCCGAGAAATATGTGGGACAATTCAAAGAACTTTTAAAAACAGAGTGAGAAAGGATACAAAAATGAAAATGTATAAGGTAATGGCTATTCCAACTTTACTATGTGGAAGCGAAACCTGGG